>CAJNIZ010024446.1:0-66389 GCA_905231905.1 Symbiodinium pilosum
GGCTTCCTGGGTCCTACTTGCGCGTCCCTAATTGGACTCCTAATGTTTTATTGTGTATGTAATATGCATATGATTGTATCTATATACCTAACTTAAATACCTGTATATCTATACTTACATGTTCCTACAGTGGGAAGCCCCGCCAGCCGAGGCGGGCGCGCGCTAGCGTTTACAATTAATGTATAGTACTCCAATACTGGGTATGGTCCCAATCTATGCTCAGGGTCCCTCGCTAGTTAGTCAAACCCTGCACATTCCGAAGCCTTGTGTTGCTAGGGCAGCAAAGATTTCAAAAAGGAGTAGTGTGCAGTGGGTGTTTAGGGCCTGCGGTTGAAGATTGCTGCTAGAAGGTAATGTTTAGGGTTTAGGGTTGAGGTTAAGAGTTTATGGTCTATACGGTCGTTACAAAAATCCTGCATGATCTTCGCATGCTATAATACCATTATTCTCAAGGTACCAGGTACTTAGGGTCATTTAGGATGTTAATGTAATATCCATCCTTTCAGAATAAAGCAGTGTAAAGGAGAATGGAAACTATGTAATTGCTATATTCTTGGGAAGTAAGAGGGCTCACCCATAAGTTTAGGACTTCCAAAAGGGTTTAGGGTTTAGGGTTAAAGGGTTTAAGGGTTTAGGGTTTAGGGAGCAAGCGTTCAAGTCTTGGTGCCATGGAGTGTAGGATCCGCCCATGCCCCCTACAGCCCTGAAAAATTCGAAATTTCATCTGTAGGAATGACTGCCGTAAGTACAACTTGATTTCAAAACCTCCTAGATCCTTTCTTCCAGAACACTCGTTCCAATTCCAAACTCTAGTAAGTAGAAAAAAAGAGCTTCTCCAATTAAAGGTACCCTGAGAGAGCCCAGGGACGCGTGGGAGTTATAAGAAACCATCATAGGGATCATTTGAGCCCTAGTCTAGACCTCAAAGGCGGTTGTATAGGGTAGGGGAGTATTCTAGGGGTCATAAAGGGGGATACTAGTAGTTTAGACTATAGCTCATTTGAAGAATTAATGGGTCAACTTGCCGAATGAGGTCACCATGAACATGAAAAGAAGGGACAGCCTCATCCTAAACCCTAAACCCTGAACCCTAAGTGTTTCTTCATACGAGGGTGCGGTACTGCCCCCACCTGAAACAGTCTACGTATAATAGAGGCCGTATAGAGGGTTCTACCTAGGGTTTAGCCTGCAGGATAAAGGGTAACAGTCTCATTAGGGGTCATATTAAGATATATATATATATGACTATATTATGAATATTATCCAAGTGTCACAGAGTGGGGCACTACCCCATATCCACCCACTATCCGGAGAATGACTGTAGCTTTGCGCACATGACCTTCATGCCATACAGTTTCGAAAAACATGCAGTTGGTGGCGGCAGTTATGCATGACTCTACATGAGCTAGTTTAAACTCCTTAAGGGTTTTGTAGAGGAGTATACGTGGGGGCATTATACATGGGGAGTATTATAGGGCTTGCTAAGGGAAATACTCGGAATTGAGACTATAGTTCACACAACTTCACCCTCTGAATTACGGCATCACTGTAGACTTTAGTGTGCTGCGCGTCTTCCCGCCGCAGAGTTCCCAAAAACAAATCAGCCTACATCCTTTTCTGCAATGGGATCATAGGGATCCATAAAATTTAAGCACAGTTTTCGAGCTACTAAGCCTATAAGTCATGGCAGATTTCATTTTGCTATCCATTAGAAGGTTGCAGTCCTACACCCGAAGCCCCAAACCCCTGGAATCTACCAAGTGCCTGTGTAGGACTCCACATCATAGAAAAGGCGTTCCGGCCATTTGCCAGAGCATGAGCCTGCAGGCAAGCTTATATGTCAAACAATTTGGGGTTCTCGTGTTGGTGTAGAGTTTAGAAGTTTAGGGTTTGGGATTTTGGGTGCAGGGTTTAGGATTTAGGGTTTAGAGTTCAGAGTTTAGGGTTTAGGATTCAAGCGTGCAAAACCCTGAACGCGAATGTACGTGCCAGATCTATACCTCTAATGTAGACCCTGATTAATAAACCCCCTCCCCGTACTAGGGAGTAGCAGATAGGGATCCTAACAAATTGACCTTTGAAACGAGGGACTTAAACAAATCATGGGTGTAAATTACACTTCCACCAGAATCGCTGAGGAGACATCAAACACTCCCACTTGTAAAGGCATATCTCAACTGGGAATCTTGATAGAAACCTGAACAGGAACACCAAGAACCTCTTGTAGTTCCCACATACGCCCAGCATCCATGAGGGCCCGCAGCCATTCTGAGAAAACCCTGAAAGCTGTATATCACCACACATGGCTACTTATCCCGCTATATCCAAATAAGTCATAGCTGCGGGAAGCTTTCAAATGCAAGATGTGGAGCACAGGACACCCTAAACCCCCAAACCCGAGACCCTTAAATCCCTAAAACTTAAATCCTGACCTGAGCCCGTAATCTGAACTCCTAGTATCCTCCTTAATAACCCCTAACCCCCCTTAGAGGAGTTTAGAATTTAACCTATAGCCGATTTCCCGAAGGCCTCCAGACTTCTCAGAAGCAAAATCGGGTGGTTGCTCAAATGCAGTACAATTACGAATCCCCAGGATTGTCTGGGAATCCTACACCCTAGACCCCTAAGCCCTTAGTAGGGTCCTAAAACTGAACCCTAGAGGTAGTATGTACAGAGCACAGAGGAAATCTTGTACCACTTAAGATACCCTATATACGGTAGTTCCTACAGTATGTTGTGGGTTTAGGGTTTAGGGTCATGTTGTATCTAGAGTGGTGCAAGACTGGCTAACCCCAGTAGGAATTACTTCAACTGCTGGGCTCAAAGATCTTGGGGTCTTCTGCAGTATGGCCCAACAGGTCCTAACACGGCTATTCGGGCTTAGGGTTTCCAGGCACAAATTCCTGAACCCTAAACCCCAAAAATGACCTATACATAACTGAACCCTTATCGTCCCCCTTAAGTACATAGAATATAGGGTATATGGGGATCTTAATATGATATACCCAAAACCATATTCTATCTACTTGGGGGGACTATAAAGCCTAAGCCCCAAAATCCCAACCCTAAACCCTAGATTGTATCCACTTAAGGGGGACTATAATCCCTAAGCGCTGATCTGCTGACACCTCGGAGGTGCCAAGCAGCTCCACTACGGGAAGCCCAGCGTCCTGCTGAGGAATGGCATAAGGGTTTTAGGGTTTAGGGTTTAGGGTTTAGGGTTTTAGGGTTTAGGGTTTAGGGTTTAGGGTTTAGGGTTTAGGGTTTTAGGGTTTAGGGTTTTAAGGTTTAGGGCAGGACCGGCCCGGACTTACTGCTTGGGTTCTCGGATTCAAGGGTTTAGAAGTATTGGGCTTCAAGATTTAAGGGTTCAGGGATTTAGGGGCAAAAGTTGTTTAGGGCTCAGGCTTGAGGAGATAGAATGAATTGAATACCAACGGCTTGAGATTACTACAAGTGCCTGGTGCTTGGTAGGGACTGAAGGGATGTGCAAGACAACAGAAACTATTCATCACATATCATGTAGGGAACAAGGCAAGTCAAAGAGACCCAAACCCAAAAGCCAAAAAACGCATTTGTCTTAAGGTTTGGGGCTTGGCAGGGAATCAAGGAATGCATTCCGGTAGTAGTCCCGTCATAATCCCCTAGGAGATTTTGGGTTTGGGATTCAGGGTTTAGGGTTTGGGATTTAGGGTTTAGGGTTTAGGGTTTGGGGTTTGGGATTCAGGGTTTTAAGGTTTGGGATACAGGTTTAGGGCCCTTTAACCACTTTCCCCATGTTAAACGAAAGGGAGCTTAGGCCTTGTGCTTTGGGTTTTAGGGCTTCAGGTTTGGAGTTTCAGGTGCTAGGGTTCGGGACGGGACTTGGAGTCGGGCTTTGGGCTTCTAGTTTGAGGCTTAGGGTTGAGGAATTCTTAGGGTTTAGGGTTTAGGTTGAGGAATTGCGTATGGGTCCCGGAGGTGGGCGTCCCTATCCAGTTGCATCAGAACTCTGAAAGAACTTTACTGAGCTTAGTGTACAATAGTCGGGAAACCATAATCATTGCTGTATGTACCCATTATGGCAGTTTAACTGACATTCCTTCGCAGCAGACCAGTTACGTTCTGCGGCTAGGCGTTCATGATCGTTTTGCAGTTCACGGTACATACGACACACGCGGCAACTGCACAACCCAAAAACCCTTCCCCAAAGTGGCATCACCCCAGTATCTACACCTACCAGCATCAGTTTACTCCCTAGTCCCTGAACCCTCAACCCTAAAACTTCTCAAGCTTCATCTTGGATTTCTGCTGGTCAGGGATGTAGATCCCAGGAATTACATACATCAGCAGCAATGGAAAGCCACAACTGGTGAAACCTTTCTTGAGTAACATCTCCCACCATACCTTGAGACTGCTGACTTGAATTCAAGTATATCTTTTAATCTTGACACCTACATAACCCCCAAGAGGACAACTTAGAATCTCCCTATAAAGCTCATACATCCGCAGGTCTACCAGGGTCAAAAGTATGACCGGGTCTCATGGTTCTAAACTCCACCAAAAGCTTAATCCCTAAACATCCTGAAGCACAACCTTACCTAGAGTAACCTAGACGCTGAGGAAAAACGCAAAGATACCAAAGTAATCAATTCCAAACCATTGCCGTGGGTACACTCTGGGTTGCTGTTCAGGAACTTAAAACTGAGTTACCATAATATGGCTATAAAGAAAATAGTAGGGTTTCCTTTTTATTACTCCCAAACCCCTAACCCCTTAACCCGTAAACCCTAAACCTTAAACCCGTAAACCCTAAACCCCTAAACCCTAAACCCTAAGCCCCTAACCCTAAACCCTTAACCCTGCCCTAAAACCCTAAACCCCTAAACCCCTAAACCCCTAAAGCCTTAACCGGGAAGCTCTCAGACGAGCCGCCTTCGTAGGATCGCTTCTCCGAAGAAGCGGAACTACAGCTCTGGGGTTCCTGGGCTGGTGAATTCTACAGGTGTAGGGTTGAGGATCTATGTCTGAACCCAAAAAATTGTAGAACAAGTGCCTTTTGTGCTCTTTTACGTGTTTTGGACCATCATTTTTACCTACTTGTCGGGCTCCGGTGGGTTCAAGGTTTGGGGATTCATGTTTATAGGGTCTGAGGTTAGAGTGCTCAGGGGCCAGCGACTTATTAGGGTCCAGGATCTAAGGCTCAGATTGGCACAGAGAAGGTAAGATTTCTCAAGCATGTAGGGTTTCGGGTTCGCCCAACGCCTGGGGTTCTCCCGCAGCCCAGGTCTCACCGACCGCGTCAAGTCTGGCTCGGCTTGGAAATTTGGGGGTGCGGGGTGGGGGGGGTGGGGGGGGATAATTACGGTCCCTTCAGCTGCAGCCATCTTAACCTGTAAAACGCAGAATTTCGGGCACCCTCATGCAAAAACACGGAATTCATGTTCGAGAGCGTCAGATTATCAAAGCAGCCATGCCTAAAGCCATGATTGCGTTCATGTTCGAGAGTATCCATTACCAGTTGCGAGTTAGGTTTTAGGGGCTTAGTGTTTAGGGTTTATTGGGGCCACCCAGCATCCACTTCGAATCCCGGCGCATCCCTAGATCTAGGGGGTATGGCTGAACTTGCTTTGAGAAAGCTCCACCCCAAACATCAAACCCTCCAAATTACTTACCAGGGATCATCAGGGAATAAGGGAATACATTGCATAGCGATTATATCGGGCTTATGTTCCCTTGTTCCCTACCACCTACCAGTAAGTAAATCGTCTAGATGACAGGAGTAAGTATCCGGACAACTCTGGGATCCTTAGATTCTACAGGCGGCAATAAGCTCTGGGGCTTTGAGGGTCTACGAATTGCAATGCATAAGGTGTAAGGTTTGGGGTCTAGGGTTTGGGGTTTAGGGGTTTAGGGTTTAGGGTTTAGGAGACGATGCTGGTGCATCAACAGTAAAGCGCAGCAAAGATGCCGGGTCTGGCGACCTTGATTCTGATGCTAGTTTTTGTAGCCATACATATTGCTGCTACATACTGATTTCATGTAGTCTTGACATGGACCTAATTAATCGTTGTACTGAAGCGACACTACCGAAACAGATCGAAAGTCTGCCCCGTATAGCCATACAAAGTGCAATGACGGTCTAGAACTAGTCGCCACTAGCAACCACAGGCTCATCTCAACAAAGCAAAAACCTAGGGCTCCAGCTACCTAAATAATGGGTTCTAGGTTATATATACCCCATAGCAACATGAGCCATAATGAACCTAAACTCCTAGTATCCCCCTTTTATAAGCCCTATAATACTCCCCCATATAGCCCCCGTCAAGGAGTTCAGACGATAGCTCGCATGGCCTAGTAGCCTACTATTTACGTAGCTGGGAGCCCTAGGGAAACACGTATTAACAAGCTAGCAAGGCTGAAGCAACAAAAAAAAGAAGCAACCCTTGAAGAAATCACCTCCCACCAAGTCCTCAGACCTAAGCCCTCAACCGCTTTAGGGTATAGGGTTTAGGTAATCTATCCCCTAACGAATCCAAGCTTCTGAGGGACGGCGCCCCCCTGCGTGTTTGTGCAAGGTCGGGGCTATTGTTGGAGATGAGGCTTTACCTGTGACCCTAAGAGTCCACGTCGTCGAAAATCATAGACTCCAAAAGCCGTACTACACTCCAAGTCCCGTTACCCAGATCCCAACCCAAACCCCCAAAATAGGTAAAAAAATAATAGCCCTAAACCCATAATGATAGCCATAAGGACCATTATTTTACATACTTTTGGGGCTCAGGTACCCAAATCCCAAGTACTTAACTGTTGGGTACTTGGACCCTTGGGTTGACATCAGTTCCTAATTACAGCTTAATGGTTTATATCTGCTAATTAGAGAGTTAAGTCCTACTACGCTGTAGGCAATTGGGATTGCAGGTAACCCGGTAGGTCTAGAGAGCTTAGACTTTTGTGCTTTGGGCGTTGGCTGTTGTATGGCTTGAGGCTCAGTGCTCCAGTCAGCAAGCGTAATTCCGAAGGGTTGCGCTTTGATAGGGGAATTGCAGGACCATTTATTGACGACCACCATAGAGTAAGCTTTTGAGCACGTGTGCTATGTTGGGTTTAGGATTAAGTGGTGTGCTTGTACCGTCCGGTGACATGCTGATGCGCTCGTTGATAGGTAAACAATACTGCAAGACATGAAGCCCCTAACTTACCTGTCCCTAGCAGGGAAGAATGGAATATAACCCCTATATAAGCCCGAGAATATATCCACATTCCCTGCTAAGAAACAGTACCCTAAACGCTAGACCTAAATAAACCTTAGAAAACATTCCCATATTCCCTACTAATAGCCAGTAAGCTGAAGTAATACAATTCTGCAGAGTGAAGGCACTTGGGAGGCGCAGAATTTATCCTTCGACGCTGTCGTCTGCGCGGAAATTCAAAAAGCAGCCAGATGAAACACTGAGGAATTCAAGGTCATCCGACATTGGCACATCTTGTGGACCACCAAATATACCCATGCACTGAAGCCCTAAACCCTAGAACCTAAACCCCCCAGCGCTACAACATTGTTGGGGTCCCAAGCGATGCGGGATTTCCTGCCCCCCTAAACCCTACACCCTCACAGCACTGTAGAAGCCGAAAGACTATCTGACAGTTTAGCATCACCCTTCAAGCCTGCTATGATGAAGCCTCTTCCCCTAAGATTAACCCCCCCCACCCCACCCCACCCCACTAATATTGAATACTCTCCAGCTTGGTATCTTATAATAGACAGGGAGTATTGAATATTAGGGGGGGGGGGGTGGGGGTTTAATATTAGGGGGAGAGCATTATAGTTAAATGCACCCATACCTTGCTTCCCTACCAGTCCTTGTGGAACTGTATCTGACACCAGATAATGACGCAGGTTTTTACAGGACCAGTCCCTATAAGCCTGAACATCCATCCGGTCTCCAGGTCATTCTCCAATTGCTTGTTCACTTGGTTCTCGGCTACGCTGCTCCTAAACCCTAAGCCCGAAGCCCTAAACCTCAAATCCTTGAAAGCCCTGCGCC
Organism: Symbiodinium pilosum; assembly: GCA_905231905.1. NCBI lineage: Eukaryota > Dinophyceae > Suessiales > Symbiodiniaceae > Symbiodinium > Symbiodinium pilosum. The sequence goes on from CAJNIZ010024446.1 coordinate 8,028, forward strand.
CGAAACCCTGAACCGTAAACCCTATTCTAATTATGTACTCAGTCCGGGGCAGCACTTCTGGAATTGAAAGATCCGATAAGTGACCAAATCTTCAGGACAATTGGTTTGCCTGTGGCCGAGTCGAACCGATTTGCTGTAGTCTCTTGCGACGATGCGGCACCGAACAAGCTTGGTCTCTTTTGCCGGTATCCTCTCGCGCTTATCCTCCACCATGTATCTCGTGGATCCGATGTGCAATCGGCTTGCTCATGCTGAGAGTAGAAACGCTTCGGGGTATATGAGCTATAGTCTGAACTCCTAGAAGGCCCCTATTCAACTGCGATTTAACCCCCTTTCAGGAGTTTGGACTAACTGAGCAAAAAGGTACAGAGCGTTGGGCCCGAACGCGCACCACGGCCTATGGGACCGCGAGGGTCCCTTCCCAAAGCAAACACCAAACCCATGCGGTTTAAGGTTTAGGGATCTTACAGACAGAAGTAATTTCTTCCTTAGGGCCCCGTGTTCAGCGGCCATGGAGACCCCTTCAACGTGAAAATCTCAAAGCCGCCAAAATCCTGAAATTTACAGGCCTTAAACCCTAGAACCCAACAACTCTTGAACCCTGAAACTCCACAACCCTTCAACCCTTAATCCCTACAACAATCCTACAGTCCTTAAACGGCAAAGCCCAGAGGCGCCTCGCCCCGGCAACGAAGACCTTTGTTGAAAGCACCATTGTGACGCTGGCCAGTGCAGCGGTGTGCTGCAGCTCATTGGTCGACTTGAAGACGTCCGCACCCCACGCAGGTTTGCGGATTGAAGCGTTTGAGGGCTAAAAAGTTTAATGATGCAGGGGTTTAGGAAAGGGTTTAGGGTTAAGGGTTTAGGGTTTAGAGTTTAAGGTATGGTATTGGAAAAGGGCCAAATTGGGACTCTCTTAGTAAGCTGCCCCAGCAAGACCACCATTTTGAGACATAAACTGTTGACGGACTACCTGGGGGGGCCAGTTCCGATCACTTATGGAGTCGTATTGGTTAGTATACCCTATAAACCCTACCCAGACCCTCCAATATAGTTCCTTTTCAAATAGTATATTCTAATCCCTTACTAAAAAAACATAACAGATCCAGACAGGAACTGCATAGGAGCCCTTGGGTAAACCCTAAACTCCTAACGCCTCTGATTCAAGAGCATGTCCCAGCATTTAGGGCTGACATATCGTTCAACTGTTAAACCAAGACCGCTTGGGCCTGAATGGCAAACGCGCAGCAAGGGGTCAGTGTAGGCTTAAGGTCTAGGGGTAAGGATATATAGTATATGGATTTAGGTAGTTTGGGGCTCAGGGGCTTAGGGTATCGGACTTCAGGTAGGAGGTCTGAACTCTGAATCCCAACATGCTACCCCGTGGAATCTCAACCGTGCCGGCTAGGGCTTGAACAAGGTAAGAGATTTATGTGCGGCAGTTTCCCAAAATCGGGGGAGCCCAATATAGATCCAAATATAGTATAGTCATTATCGGAGGGACTGCCAAAAAAGGTACCCCTAATTTGGGGAAACCTATGCATACAAAATGATCTCGATGCAATCTCATAGTCATTCCCCCGAATCAGGGCTTGGCGTCTTAGGGCCTAGGGCAGCACGCCCACAAGAAGGCATGACGTCGAAAGGTATGTAGAGAGTTCACAGGCTTAGGGTTTAGGGCTTGGGCTTTGCTACAATAGCATTGCTTTTGCAACTTTGCGGCATTGCGGATCTAGCTGCTTGAAGAAGGGTCGATATGGGTCGTGAGGTTTAACAAATAAACCGCTACATGGATCCGCAGCCCCAATGCCTAAAACCTCAACCACTGCAAAATCCTAAACCCTACAGTACTGTCACACCTAACCACTCTAACCTTACGCCCCCAACTCTAAACCACACAGCCTCTGCTAAGACCTACGGCTAGAGCTGTACAGACAGAGTGTACGCGGCTGACAACTTACAGTATGAACATCATCCCTGTGCTCGTATCAAACCTATACCATGGGTTTTGGGTGTACGATTTGGGGTTTAGGATTTTTAGGATACATCCCAAAAACGTTCTCTCTCTAGCGATATCGCTATAATATGATATGCTCCACGCCCAAGCCCAAGCCCTGATTGAAAGAGTTAAGCCCATGCATGCATGCTTGCGTGCGTACGTACGTACATGCATATCTTAGGGCTCCCAGTTACCCAGTAGTATATAGGCCACTAGGCCATGACAATGGGGTATGCAGAACCAAGAACCCATTATATTGGTAACTGGAGCCCTAGGGTATATACATATATGTATCTATCTGTTTATCTGTATATGTATATAAACATATACACATCCTAATGCGGCCTCTTTGGATCCTGAGGATGTTAGATAGCTGTCCTCGCTGTCCACTTTATGTCACTAAAGCGACTGGTATTCGTAACCCTTTCCCCAGGCAGAAGACAGCGCCCACCACTTGACTATACATCTCCCATCCTGGGTACGTACTACAAGACATTCATATGGGGAGTACTGAACGTTAAGTGGGTTGGTGCGTGGTCCTTGAGGGAAATTTGCTTGCCCAACCCTAGGGAAACCAGTGAACACTCAGAGCATCCAAAATCTAAGCTGTTGCACATCAAAGTTCAGGTTTGAGGTTCAACGTTTTTCTTTTGGTTCAGGATTCTGCAGTGATAAGCTGCTGGATCCAGATAAAGGGAACCGGCAACGCGATTGACTGGAGATTTTAGGATAAGGAAACTGGGACCCCGCATACTTATGTGTGTACATATATATATATATACACACATACATATTAAACTAGTCCATGTGTTTACCCATGCAATAATTGTATGTATGTGTGAAAATGTGTGTGTCTGCATGTACGTATGTGTATGTATGTATGTATGTATGTATGCATGCATGTATGTATGTATGTATGCATGATGTATGTATGTATGTATGTATGTATGTATGTATGTATGCATGCATGTATGTATGTATGTATGTATGTATGTATGTGTGTCTCTGTGTGTGTGTATGTATGTATGTATGTATGTATGCATGCATGCATGCATGCATGCATGCATGTATGTATGTATGTACAGACAGAAGATAGAGATGCATGTTTTGAGTCAAGCCCAACGGGATTTGGGGTCCTAAGCCCTAAACCCTAAACCTACGTCAGGATGAGTCACTGTTCGAGTTGACTGACATGAGGGCCACTTTGGAGCTGAGTGCTTCGGGTGTCCTGGTTGCCTTGCCAACCGTTGTGGGCTCTCCTTGTGTAGGACCCTATGGGACACTAGTAGTTGAACCCTAAACCCTACACCGCCCTACACCCTAAGGGTTGAAAAAACATGAGGACTTGTTGGGCCTCTGGACCTTGAAAAAGGCGCTCCATGCAGCCTTTGGGGCTTGGTTTTGCGGGATTGATGGTCAAGGGTTTTGGGGGGTTTGGGTTAGGGTGATGGGAAATTGGTGCCTATGCGTTTCACACTATGGACAGTAGCTCCACTTGCAACTTGGGGGGTGCCTCCTATAGCTAATTCTGGCGACTATTGTCATTGCTATTACTAGTTTTAAAATTAATGCTACCGCTATTTCCATCATGACTATTCTGACTTCTACTATTGCTACTAAGCGCTGAGTTGCAGGATGGGTTTAGGGGCCAAGGGCAGACTCTACACTCGCTAAATTCAGGAGCCTAAGCAATAAGCCTAGGGCTTTCTGGGGTTGCCTCTCTCTGAACTTATGTGAGCCCCAAAGCATATTTGTCCGACTTCTTAGGGGTGACAAAGGTTACTTGGAGGTTCTACTTGTAACTGGGGTTATAACCCTACTTATAATTAGGGTAGCCCCCATAAAGCCATTTAAGGGGATAATAAGTAGGGTTATAACCCAGGTATAAGTATTTACTAAGTTCCATGAACCTCCAAGTAAGCAAAGAGCTTATGTACAGACAAGCTCGTATGCCAAAAAGGCCACTTAAGTTTCTGAAAAGTGTCATCACTTTCCCCAATACGGAACACATACACCTGGGGTCATTCCCCCTTACAGTAACTGTTACCACAATCGGTTATAGGAGTTATAAGAACCCCCTTAATAAGGCCGCTTTGAAGACAGTTCCTGGGAGGGGGATGACCCAACATACACGCGACTCCCAAATAGCACATAACTATTCTCCAACAAGAAACCTTGTACTGCACGTGGCGGGGAATATGTCTAATCTTAGGGACTGGGGGCCAATTAATGCTAAGGGGAGGGATCAGTGAGGAAATCCCGCCTGCCCATGCATCCCTTCAACTTCTGCGACAGCTGCCCGATGCGCCACTCTGCACGCCTAACACTTGGATGGAGTAACGGTCAATCCGTAAATCCATCTGCTTGGAGCTCACCGGTTATACCTACTTTACTCGTCTTCAAAACTGCAGGTAGTTGGGGGGTAGCTAGTAGGCCTTTGGTTTCTTGGTAGCTCTATGGGTTTAAGGTCTCAGGCGTGGCTAGGCTTAGGGTTTAGGCTTCATGGTTTAGGGCTTGGGGGTTTAGGAGAAAGGTCCGCTAGGTTGCATGTCGTCGTGCCCCTGTTAAGAGCTGCCCACTTCCCAGGACAAGACATTGGCCGCTTGTAATCTGAGACCCATGAGCCATGGCTGTAGGGAATAAAGGATCCTAAACCCTATACCCTTCAAATTTAAGCCCTAAACCCCTAAACCCCTTATACCCTAAACCCTGCTGCAATGGTTGCACTCTCGCCGGGGCACAGGAGGTAGATGAGAGCAGAAAGTATCAAAATTCAGAGTGTGGTGTTTCGAGCACTGGCTGCCTAAGGGCCATGGGATCTTTTTTGCTTCAGAAACCGGAAAAAGAAACAACACATTGCGAACAGACAATGTGAATAGTCGGCAAATCAATCCTAAACTTACTGGTGGCTAGTAGGGACTAAGCGAAAATGATCCTGATACAATCCCTATATAACCCTAAGGGTCCAAAGACCCAAATAATAGGGTGTTTTAGGGCCCAAATACTATAATATCAGTGGTATTTGGGCCCTAAAACCCCATTATTTGGGCCGATGGACCCTTAGGGTAACATATCCCCGTATTCCCTGCTACCCTTCAGCAAGTACATCCGAAAGAGCAAAGGCTGACCTTTGGCACAAGCGCCTGGACTGCGCAACTAGGCTATAAGACCCTTTACGCACCCGGTTTCAGATAAAAGGGTTTAGGTGTTCGGGGTGTTCAAACCGTGGCAGGGTGTAGGGGTTTTCAGGCTTTAGGGTTTTGAGGTTCAGGGTTTGGGGGCTTTCAATGGTTTAAGGTTTTAGAGACTGAGAGATTGGGGAGTTTGGGGTTAGTACCGCAAGCTGTCTGCCGGAAGCTCACAACATAGACAGCTTTTCAGGGTTACAGGGGCTACCGTCCCCTAAGCCCTGAACCCAAGGTGTGACCTACTGGTGGTTAGGAGGGATAAGGACATACAATCCCTATATGATCCCCATATACAACATGTCTTCATTCCCTACTACCCCCCAGTAAGGTGAAGGCAGGATTTTAAATTTGGCTATTCTTCAGCACGTCTTGAATGTCTTGCAAGAACGCTATACCCACTTTGGCAAGGTTAGAAATTGGAAGCCACCTTTTTATACCAAACAGCTCAAGATAGGTTTTTTTAGGGGTTTACGGAGCTTAGGGTTTAGGGTCTAGGGGTTAGGGTTTAGGGTTTTACGGTTTAGGGGTTTAGGGGATAGGCAAGCACCTTTCCTTTTCGACGTGTCATCATTTCTGGATGCGGGGTCATACCATGCTACACATCCTAGAAACATCAATTGCAGCTTGCTGTGTACTGCAGGGGTGCTAGGCGAGGTTCGCAGAAAAGAAGGAGGTCTTAGTTGCCCAAAGAAAAAGTTAGGAATATCCATACAGATATATTAAGGGCAGGGATTATAGCGGTCGCCCTGTTTGAAAACCTATTTCAGAAACTCCCCCCCCCCCCCTTACAGAAGAAAACACGAAATCCACAACTTTCCTGTTGTCAAGGTGGGAGAACTAACTCAAAAACACTGCAGCAACCAGGACCCTCCTATTACCCTTATTTGAAGATCTATGGCCCCTACTAGTGGGTATTTAGGCCTGAATAGGGGGTAGCAGGAGAGTGTAGGAAAACGACCCTGAACCCTAAACCCCAAAACCTAGACCCTAAACTCGAGGAAAAGAAACCATGAATTTTTGAAAAGGCTGCAGACCTGGTCTCAGTTCTCCTACCCTCCGCCTTGAACCTCAACCTGTAGGAACATCCCTAAGGGTCCATGTACCCAATATTTGGGTGTGTTTGAGTGGGATTATAGGGATAACATAGGGCGCTATAAGGATTTTGACTCTTAGGCTTTGCGGATTTGAGGTTTAGGGTCCATGTACCCGATAATTGGGTATTTGGAATCTTTGTACTGGCAGTTGTAATTGTAGTGCAGGTTTGGAGGAAGTATATGATATTGGTTTCTTGGACCCTACGGGCATGCAAGCCACCAATGCTCTTCCAACTGTGGAACCCCAGCTCTGCCAAGATTCTGCAGCCCTCCTCTGCGCATCCCTGAACCCTAAGGCTGGATAATTCCAGGAATTGGCAGTTCCTTATGTACGCCAGATGCTAAAATCAGTGTCAAGAAATATCCAAAAACAAGAGCCCCCCCACCCACCCCCCCTCCCGAAACTCGAAACCCTGGCATGCGGAGAAATTGCCTACACGTGACCCTGAGGCGGTTGCTGGAGGTCCATTCCATCCACGTTGACGCCGGAGAGCCTCTGGCAAGTTGGAGCGAAGGCCCGCAATGATATATGTCCACTCCATATGTATATTAGGATGTGGCGGGTGCTCATAAATGTGGGGAGGGCTTGCTTCGAGGCTCAGTTGACCAACGCGCTATTGCCCTAACGGCGCTTATATAGGTTACCCCACTTCCAATATGATCTGTTTATCCAAATTCTAGCCGAGTAGACCCCCAGGAGCCTTCAAGCAAAGTTTAGGGTGTGGGCCAGAATCTAAGCAGTTTCCAGAAGGAGGACTGGATAAAGCGATGCCCAAGTTGTTCTCCTCCGCAATGCCCAGTAGTTTCCATGTTCTTTTCCATTATCCCTATATTCCCGTAAATTACCCCAATATACTATAGTAGTTTCCACGCGGCTCAACGTTCTATGCCTTGGGGGGTTTGAGGATAGGCTCAAGCTGCTACGTGGATCGCTTGGGATGTTTGAGCCCTGATTTGACTAAGGAATCAAGAGCTTCAGCGTAGCCTCCCGGAATATGTTGAAAACATGTCCTTGTAGGGAATCTATAGCACATCGGAAATCCAGATATTACCGTAGCCCTAGGGCTCCTAGTTACCTAAATAGTAGGTTACTGGGCTATGTGACTATAAGGTATATAGAACCCAGTTCCCATTTTTTAGATAACTGGAGCCCTAGGGTAGGTAGGGGTACATTCAGCACGGACCTTGCATTGTCTCTGCGAGTGCGAGACAGCTACACTGGAGCCTGTGGGTGAACTGCCTTTCCCTAAGGGTCCACATGCCCAATAATTGGGTACTTGGGGTTAATAATTGTAGTACATCTGTTAAAGAAGTATATGATTTTAATTGGGTACTTGGGATTAATACTTGTAGTACATCTGTGAAAGAAGTATATGATTTTTGTGCATCTGGCTTCTTGGGGTTTCGCAGTAGTTGAAGTGCATCGCGGCGGCTGCAATTGGTTTCCAGCTGTACATACTTTTGCAGACTCTGGGGCTGGGTAGTATTCTGTATACTAGATCCGCAGAATATTCGTGCTGTAGCCCTAGACCGAGCTCTTAAACCCTAACCCTGAGACCTAACTAAGCTAAGATAGTTTACCCTAAGGGTGCAGGCACCCAATATTCATACATCCTTACCCAAAACCTGTACTATAAGTACTACTACCCTAAACGAAAGATTCGTAATTATTAGGCACTTGGACCCTCTGGGTCAGTCAGCACACCAGGGCTTTCTGAAAGCGCCGGGGCCTTTCACTTAACACAAGCCTAAGCGCAACCCCCAAAACCCACGTAATAACTTAACCGTAGTCATCAAAATTATTAACCTACTTACTAATTCCCCATGACTCTCAGTTTAGTCACCCTAGCTGTTGCAAGATTTCGTCCATCTGCAGCACGTCTAATCTCTAAACCCTGAACCTTACACCTTTAACCCTAAACCTTTAACCCTAGACCCTTAAACCCAAACCTTACACGCTTAACCCTACACCTGACACCCTAAACCTCACAGCCTAAACCACAGCGTGAACCCTACATTATCCACACACTCACAATTTTGAGTCTCCAGCTGAACTCCCTCGAGATGGCCACCATCATCTGCAAACGAGCTAGGGTCTAAACTCCTTAAAAGGGGGCTATAAAGGGGATTATATAGGCCTATATGGGGATAGAGTTGAGGGTTTAGGGTCTAAACTTCTTAAGAAGGGATATATGGGGGATTATTAGGGGGACGTTTATAGGGGTTATCAAGGGGGATACTAGGAGTTTAGACTATAGCTCAAATGGTTATAGGTTGCGTGATTCTTCTTTGAGATTTGGGGTTAGAAGGTTTAGGTTTCTGGAGGGATCCGGCTGTAGGGACTGGGGGTTCTGGGTTTTGGGTAGCTTCATGTCGTGAAGGCCGCTGGAAGCTTTACAGGTTAGAAGCAGATTGAAGGTGTTGATTAGCAACCCGTATTTAGGGTTCAGGGCTGGGGTTTAGCACAACGCAGATTTAGGAATTAGGGTGAGCCGGAATTACGGAAGAGATTTGAAGGAACATGGCTGAAGTAGCTGTCCAGGCTCTTAAGCAACCTTTTCAACATGATGGAAACGCAAAGGGTGTATATAGGGTTGGTTTACGGCTTCGTGTTGAACACTCTGCAATTTGTTCCTAGACTCTGGACGCTTCGTGGACCCTCCAGAAGCCATGTATATTAAACCAAGAAGGAAGAACAGAGGGCAAACCTTTCAAATGGTTTAGGCCCCGCGGCCTTGTGAAGTGTATCTGGGGGCTCTGCTGTAATTCATTTTAGGTGGTATAAGTCTGTTGACAGAGAAGCCTTACTCCACCTGGGGTTTAGGGTTTGGGTTTAGGGGTTTGGGGTTGAGGGTCTAGGTTTTAGGGTTCGGGTTCAGGGGTTGGGTCATCTTTACCCTTGATCCGCTCCCTCTGTGCCTCTATCCTATACCCTATACCTCACAATTACTGAACCTGTTCTTCTCCCAACCCTAATCCAACTTATTCAGGCTTTAGGGACAAGGGCTTAGGGAACTATCCGTTTCGCAGTCCTGGCTCCAAAGTTCGCCATATACCATTGTCCACGATAAACCTGAGATTGGCTAGCAAGAGCACTTGAGTGAAACATCATGTTCCACCGGAAAGCAGTTTGAATGAAATATCATGTTCACAGGACTGTGCGGTATCATCAGCTTGGCAGTGGATTCGGTCCAGAAGCCAAGCCCAGCGAGGATGGTCTTCAACGCACGACCCAGCAGGCTGTTCTAACAGCCACCGGCCCTGCCGGGCACTAAGGACTACTAGTAGCAACGCCACACGGCAAAGGAACAGATTACCCTCCGCCGCGAAGGGGTAACCTTGGTGACCCAAAGGATCGACCACCGTGCGCCCGGATGTCCCACGAGACCTAGGCAAGGGCCCCAATGGCCAAACAGCCCAAGTTGGAGAAAGTCTGAACGTTTGCAGGAGTTATTCATTTACTTGGAAATGACCTGTTAATGGTGAACGAGAAAATCTCCCGCGCATGAGCTAGGTGACATTGTGGAAAAAGAGCGGCAACATATTGCTATGATGTAACTTGTTTACAGTTTCTTTAGGGTAACAGGATTGAGACGGGGGGGGAACTCCGAAGACCCCACCCTAGAGGCCCGTGCCTGATTCCTCATTGGGATACTGCCTTGAGATTGGAATCTGATCTACATTCCTCGCTGCGTCGTGAGAAAAAGCACCTCCCCCTACTAATGACCCCACCCCCAAATGATGCCATTATATTTCTAAGGGTTATGGAGGGGTCGACTATTGAGGGCGTACATGACATCACATCCAGGACTCGCCCAGGTGCTTCATTACCTTAGCCCAGAAAACCCTATATTACACCGCAAACTTCAAACCCTAACCCAAATCCCCGAACCCCAAACCCTACACCCTAACCCTAAACTCAAAACTCCAAACCCAAAATCCTAGATCCTAACCCTAAACCCAAAACTCCAAACCCTAAATCCTGTAAACCCAGGCCTGAGATGAGGCTCGCCGAGGTGAGATTCGAGTATGTTGAGACACCGGAGGACCTCTGGAGAGCATGATGTAGGGCCTAAAGGTGGGGTTTTGGGTTTAGGACTTAAAGCCCTAAATAGTAAAAACTGAATCCTCAACCCCAAACCCTGAAACCTAAACCCCTAAACCTGAAATCCGGACCAAAAAAGGGCGTGTAACCCAGATGGTCCAAGTAGCTAATCATTAGGTACTTGGGCTTTGGATGATGGTAATTGCAGTAGGGCTTTTGGGTTTAGAGTCTAAACTCTAAACCCTAAACCGCGTAGTATGTGGTTATCAGATACTTGGACCCTCCGGGTGATGCAGGGCCCAAATACACGGAAACAGGCTTGGGGGTAGCTACGTTAGCAGGTGCATAGGGATTCGCTAAGGCTGCAGAGTTCCAGGCTTGGAGCTGTGGCTTTAGGGCCCAGAACTTTGGGCTTGAGGTTTGGGTTCAAGCTCTTTAAGCAGGAATTAGCCGGGGCGTAGAATCCCTAATTGTGGGGAATCTGGAAAATTAGGACTGGGGCCCTGAACCATCAGAAGTAAACATCACAATGTGCTGATATGGCTCTATGAAAGAAAGAGCGGTTTAGGGCTTAGTTTTTAAGTCCTACAGACAGGACAGAACTAGAAAGATGTTGCGGTCAAACGCAGTTGCATTAGGTACTCAAGAGAATGCTGGCATGTCTCTGATGCAAAGAACTAGACGTACCACTTGCTGGATGAACGTACTGGTTCCTATCTCATATTGTCTAGGTCTCTCCAGTTTAGGGTAAACAGCCCGTTGGCAGACGTTCTTTTGATCTCTGGTGCCATTCTCCTACACAATGAAGCCCAAAGTATGACCCCCTCGAACAGAAGCAGATCGAATGGCAAAGACGCTCTAGCCTACATACTTAACCCTTTGAAGGTCATCCCTACAACCTTAGGGTGTGCAATCAAATGCAAGGGGTTTAGGGTTCTCTCCTCAGACAGGCAGCGCCAGAGACCTCGAGCTCAAAACCCTAAACATCTATGTAAAGTAGAATCCTTAATGCTTATCAATGACATCTTGAGGTCTACTTGAGGTCTGCTTGAGGTACGTTATGTCATCTCATCAACATGCAACGAACCTGGGACCTTCATGTTGGTGTCTAGTTCGGCACCTATAGCATACGGTGAGATTGCTGAAGCTGTCAGGGCTTGGTCAGCATAGCCAGTTGCATTTCATGCGTTTGCAACTGCTGCAAGATTCGGGTCGCAGTTTAGGGTTGAGAAATCCCAATGATAAGGATCATTACGCCCCAAAGTATGGCCCCAATATCCTCGTGACAGGGCTCTTCCAACCCAAAGCCCTGTTCCAACAATGACTTCGTGTGCTAGAGGTCAGCGTACATGAAGCTGTTGAGTGAATTCTCCCGACTTCATATGGCAAAATCGGGGGGCCCTTGCGGACGCGAGGAAACATTAGGATGTCCAAGGGGTCTGGGAATCGCTAAAAAAGACTAATATATGAGCTGTAGTCTGAACTCCTAGTATCCCCCTTCATAAGCCCTATAGTAGTTCCCTATACAATCCCCTATATAACCCTCCTTCAGGAGTTTAGACTATAACTCATATGGCGACCCTATTGAGACAGACCCAGGTCATCATTGCAGAATGGGTATATACAGTAATTAATCTGGTTTCCACAATGGAGTAACTTAAACTAGCTTCTTGAACAGCAACGCAGTATCCTTGGCACCCTAGCTCGCCCAACATAGCAAGAAGCGGCATTTGTTCTTGTCGCCAGAGGGAGTGCTGCAACATAAACGCAGGCTATACCCGCCAAAGTTCTGTATTTCAATTCTCAGTACTATTGCTAGTTTTAGTGGTAAGACTATTGCGTTCATTGTTACTACGAAACGCACAACGTGCTGAAACGAAAGATGGCTCCTCTCCTGGGTCCCGTGCATGCTCGGGGCCGGGATGCTGATGACGGAAAGAGAGTCCTTCTGGTCTAGCCCTATAGGGTTCCAATGGCCCAAAGTAGGTGATATCTACTTCAGGGCCCAAAGTGGGTAACATTTGTAGACTTGGATACCCGGGTGTGCTTAGCGGCTTATGATCCCTAAGCCCTGAACCCTAAACCCTACATTCTTTTAGCTTGGGGTGATGCTTGGATGTTCATGCGTTACTTGAGCGTTCTTTCGGCATGGACCTGCTCTAAGCTTTTCCTTGCGCATGGGAAATGTGAAACAAGTCCCATTTGGGGTTAAGGTTCTTAGGCTTTAGGGTTTAGGGTCTACTTAGACCGTATTCTTCTCGTGCTTTCATGGATGCGAAGCCAGCAGTCTTGATTCTCCCACAAGTTAGCTCCCTGAAGTTTGTTTTGCCCTTTTGACTTCATGGATTCAAAATCGAAAAACTGCTTTAGAATTGTCTTTCAATTACGCCTACGAGGATACATTCAAGAAAAGAATAAACTTCGAAACAAATGCTAAACATGCTCCTAGCTCCAGGCCTTCCAACAGAAGGCAACGAGCATTATACCAAATGAGAATCTTCTTTACAAACATATGTGAACCCTAAATCTAAAACCTAAATTCTTGACGATGACAACTAAGCCACTCAAGTCCAAACCCTGGACCCCTCAACCCTAAGTCCAAATCTCCTGTAACCTTCAGGAGAGTTGCCAGCGCTTGGGTCCATAAAGACCCTCAACCTGAAGCCTTATAAGCCCCAGACCTTACATGCTAGACCCTGCGCTCGAAATCCTGAACAGTGACCTCTAAACCCCTAACCCTAACATGAACCTGAAGGAACCCAAAACTTACCCTAAGGATCCAAGTACGTACCCTATAATCGTACTGCAATTACTCGTACTAAAGTTCCAGGTACCTAATTATTGGGTACATGGACCCTTAGGGTACCCCAAACCCTAAGCCCCAAACCCTCAGGGTTACACCCTTCACCTGACAAACAGTTGAAAAAACCGGGCGAAGAACCCATGAGCGTCTCTCAAGACAAGGATACCTGAGCCCCCCCAAAAACGACAAATAATCGCCCGAAACACCAACATATAGCCCAAAAGGCCATTATTCTACATACTTTTGGGGAACATATGGCCGAAAAGACTTTGAAGGCCATCATTCTGCATACTTTTGGGGCTCAAGCAACCCTTAAACACACAGAATAGGGGATCCTTTCTTTGTTTTCTGGCCTTTGGCTAGCTGGGGATGAAGGAATGGCAAAGAAAATGGAACTACATAGGGGTTAGGGATTTAGGGCTTTCGGGTTTTAGGGTTTTAGGGCTCTAGGGTTTTAGGGTTTAGAAGGAATGGAGAAGAAAATGGAACCTACTATAACCGGGGTATATAGGGACTACTATAAGGATCCATTCCTTGAGTCCTAGCTAACCCATGGCTAGTTTAGACACCCATGGCAAGGGCCCAGAATTTGAAAAACAACGCTTGAAATCCCACAGATTCATCATCACCTTCAGAACCTAGGTTTGCCCTTTGGCAGTTGAAGCCAAGCGCGAGGATAGGTTTTCCGTGTAGAAATTAGATAAAATATTACAGCCAGAAGGCAAAGAGAGTCTAGTACCATGCTTCTGCAAAATCAGCTCTGAGGCTGCGGGTGGAGGCAGTGAAGTCTTTTTAGCCCGGTAGAAACTGTTGCAAGAACCTGTGTATTTTTACAAGCTGCCCTACAAAAGCCGTAAGACACCTGCCTACTCTTTGGAGCAGGTAGGAAGACCTGCTGATGCTGGTGATGGCAGCCTCAGTGTTGATGCTACTGTTGAAGGATTGTAGCAGGCGCAAAACTCATTTCTAAAGGATCTAAAGCAAGCCACCCCATGCGTAGTCACCGTTCTGCTCAGGGCACGCTCTGATACCTACCCTTACAACTACAACCCAACAACCTCAACCTAGGCCCTACAATCCCAAATCCGACTGGTGATGGAAGGAATGTTGCCCCACTTCGTGCATCTTAACTTGGGCATTATAGTAGCCTGGGTGCCCAAGGTGGTGCAAGATTTCCTCCATCCAACCTTAAACAAAGACTCTGACATCAAACAAAACATGCACCGTCAGACCTAAATCCTGAATCTTACACACCGCAAACCTTGAGGCAGAAACTACACACCTACCAGACCGTAAGCCCTTAAACCTACTGTCGATGCTAAACCTCCTGCATGACTTTGGCCTACCAAGCTGCGATAAATCCCGAGGCATTTGATACTTAGAGCCATGCAGGACCTTGAGTATAAAGTCTAGGTTCTTGCAGAGCCACTAGACTGAACCCTGAGCCGTCTAAAGCCTGACCCTCAACCCTAAACCCAGGTCCTGCTTTGCGGGAAGTTGCAGCCCGGGTGGAGGGGCATCAACCTGGTGTTTCTTTTCTGTATGGCTTTTGGGATTCAGGGCCTGGGCTTTAGGGGCTGTAGCTTTGGGATTTAAGTTTGATGGATGATTGTTGTTGGTTTTGAATTTTACTATCAGTTTCTACGCTACTCGCTTTGGCACAGGCCCCCCCGAACGGGGTCCGACGTTAGGGTTTAGAGTTTAGAGTCTCGGGTTTAAGGTTTTAGGGTTTAGGCCTTAATTTTTTAGGGTTTAGGGTGTAGAGTTTCGGGCTTTGGGCTTGGACCTTCTAGTTTGAGATTTAGGGCGACTGAGGTTTGACTGTTTGCTTTGTTTTAATGTAGGGTTCGTCGTTGTAAAATGCAGGGGCGTGAAACAGTATCTAAGTCACTAAACCCTTAAACTTTGAACTAAGCCTTGGCCTTTGCATGTGAGCTTTGGGATCAAGATGTGAGAAAGGCTGGGTTGCTGTTACGGAACTTAAATGAATCTGCTATAATATAAAGAAGCCCTGTTATCTACTGTATGTACACTCATATTACGGCGGTTCCATTTTCGTTTGGCCGAGGGTGGGGCCTATATCAACCTCCCCCGCCCACATGGTACCTACAGAAGCCCGTATAATCATACAGAAGAGGTGGCTGCTGGGCTCTCTAATCTTCCCCCCCTATATATCCCCTGAAAGCCCTGTATAAAGCATACTCAGCATACTCTGAACCCGGGAACCTAACTCGACGCTGTCTGGTGCTTTATTGGGATTAGGGTTTAGCATCTAGGCTTTCAGGATAATAAAGACAATATTACATGTTCTTTCTTTTGGGGCCCTTGCCGGGTTTTCCTCTAATCCCGCTATATAGACCTATAGCCGAAATTGTTTAGCAAATATTTAGGGTTTTACGCTTATTGAAAATTCAAGAAAAATGAAATAAGTCTTTGTAGAATACCATGTAAAGGTCCAACTACCTGATAATCATATGCTTCCCCAAACCTGTACTACACTTACTAGTGCCAAAATCCCAGGCCAGGTACCAAAGTATTGGGGATGTGGACCCTTAGAGTACTGCAAAGGTTCAAGGACTCAAATCTGGTGGCTTGAGGTTCCTGAAAAGGGTTTAGGGTGTATAAGGTTTAGGGTTCAGGGTATATTAGGACATTAGAGCCAGAACCATGAACAGGGTCTGGGCTTTAGGGCTTAGGGTGTGAGGCTTATGGTTTAGGGTTGTGGGTTTAAGGTAAGTCCTGTAAGTTCCGTTGTTAGCCGCAGGGTTCAGGGCTGTCTTTTGATATGCGGATTTCGCAAACAGGGGTGCCTCAGGGAGAATTTACCCCGACCGACAAAAAGCGTCGTATTCGAAGAATCTCCAACGACACCTCATTGCCTTGAAAAGCCACCGCCTGAAAACACATGGAATACTTGAAGTGGATGTCCCGAATACCCCCCAATAATCCCCACATGTCCTTCGCGCCCTTTGGATACTGCAATGCGCAATGTAGCGATGCTAAAGTCTTTTCATCTTTGGAAAAAGACGCGTGCTACCTACTGGTTATTGGCGGGAATGGAGGAACGGCTCCCTGCAGTAGCACGATATGACCCCCAAATTCCCAAAGCGCTAAACCCTAAACCGTAAATAGTAGTTTCTGATTCCTTTTTGGTTCCTTTGTGCTGCTAGTAACCAGCAGGTACAACACTAACGCTAGCTATCCCCATAAACCGACAGTTCCCATTCCATCTTCCATGTGTTTCTGTCTATCTGATTTTCCGTTGCGCCTAAACCTCATACCCGATCAAATGGACATAAGGTTTGCTTTTTATTTCCACTTTCTTTTCAATTTGGAATTCCTTTTGCTATTAACAACCAGCAAGGACTAAGTGTCTGGCCACGAACGCCCTGCGAGGGGCTTGGGTTTAGGGTTGAGGGCTTAGGGTTGCCCAATAAAAGGGGTAGGTTTTTGGGTGTCTTCTTTATAAGGACTATAGCATTGGGGGTCCGGCTATCTGAGGAAACTACCATATTCCTGGGACTTTAATTCGCATACGCAGGCTTACGGTCCCTAAACCCCAGACCCTGAAGCCCTAAACCGCAGGAGGGTCTTAAGGGTTGCGAGTCTGGGGCTGAGGGTTCAGGAATGAGGACTAGGGGTTTGGGGGGGTTAAGGTTTCGGGCTTCAGGGTTGGTTGAATGAAGCTTTGGGGTTTACACTAAGTTTAACCAAACTCTTTTGACAAATAAACGCGCCTAAAACAAATCTAAGAATCCTGGAGTAGCTTGGCGCATCTTCTGCGACGAACAAGGTTGGACAAGTTGTGGGTTATCATTGGACCACTACCTGCTTGGGGAAGAATTTGGGGCTTAGGGTTGATATAGGGAATCTTGCCGCACCTAAGGTCTCTGTGGGTGCTTGGTGCTGAGGGTGGTCAGAGATTTCTTCCATCCGTGGTGGCAACATGCACTTTCCATAATGAAACAAAGGCCTAGTTCGCGCGTGGATTACGCCTGGCTCCCTGAATCCTCTCCTCTTATGGAGAACTAGGCCTTTCAGTTGCCGGGTTGTTGTTAAGGAACTTGTGTCAAGCTTTAAGTTACCCTATTCTGGGTATTTAGTAGACGATGGGGCTTCCTTGTTATAGCAGCTTCATTCAAGTTTCTTAACAGCAGCCCAGGTTATCCGGTTTCCCAAGGGATTTTGGGGTTGTTCTGACCAAGGCCAAAGTCTCAGGGTTAGAGGCTCTACAGTCTAGTGGAGTCGCATCCCTACACCAGAAAACCTAAGCCCAAACTCTGAACCCTAAACTGAAAGGGTTCAAATGGGAACCCCAAACAGGGAACCCCAAGAATATAGTAGGAATATAGTAGAGCCCTGGTAGGTATATATTTCTGTTATATTCCTGCTATGTATGGGTTCCCTGTTTGGGGGTTCCCAGTAAATTCCCTTTATAAACCCTGAACCTGAAACCCTAAACCCAGTGGAAAGAGCCTTGAAGCCGCTCAAGATGTGGTAGTTTCCCTCAAATAGGGGGACCCCAACATAGATCCCAAAACACTATAATCCTTACTCCTTACTGTAGGGACCAAGCAACACCTGCCGCAAGCAGTAACAGAAGCCCCCAAAAGGTGGGATTCGAAATCTGAAGTTGGCAGCCCGCCAGCAAACCTGCGCTGGATAGTTGACCTGGAAAACTGCTAGCTACTTTGCAACTCAAGCGAACTAAGGTAATCAACCCTCAAAAGTCGCAACACACCACATCACAAGTAGGCCACAACTACAAAGGCAAATTGGCTGGCTGCATACCAGCCCACCTAACTCTAAGGGTCCAAGTACCGAATAATCGTATACTTACCCAAACCCTGTACTATAATTACTATGACCCAAAACACAAGTACCTAATTATTGGGTACTTGGACCCTCTGGGTAATTTAACAAGGGAATCTCTAGTCACCCCGACCCCCATAATAAGCAGCCTGTAAGAGTCAACTGCCACCCTACACCCTACACCCTGTAAACCCAAAACGAGGTTGATAGGGTTAGGGGTATGGGTCTGGGGTTTAGAAGTCGAGGTCTGGGGTGTAGGGTTTTCGGTTTAGCGCTTGAGGGCCAAGTTTAGATTACTAAACGCCAAGCACTATGCCGTACTCGGTGCCTTATTGAGATTCTACAGCAATTAAGCCTTATGATGCACCTTATTAGGTTTTTAAAGAATAGAACAGAATTGAAACCTGTTTTCAATAGTGACGTCGGTATTCTTCAGCTCTGCCAGCCCACTGTCCCAGGCGACACTTCTTCTCAACCTGCAGCAAATCAATTCAAATCAAGCTCTTGCATAAACTGAGCTGTTGATACTCGAAGTCCTGCAGGACCCTCGTACTGTAATACCATAATTCCCAAGGTTTGGGATACTTAGGGCCATGCAGGATTTTTGCTATCACTGTATGTCAGTAATCCAACTAAACCTGCTGGAGGCTTCGAGAACCAGGACGATAACAATCCAGCCTTTGAAGCCAAGAGCCCGCACAGCCTTAACAACATTCACGCGCACTCGGAACCCCCAAAGCCCTGAAGCCTAAATTCCCGAAAGTCCTGCACTCACCGTGCTTTCTCCTGCTTGTAATCTGAAAATCGAAGTCTTTGCAGAGTCTTTAGCAGGCTTCAAAGGCGTGAGAGTCTTCGGAAATTGATGTGACAGGAGGTTGGGCTGGGGCTTATGCTTACCCAGAGTAATCTATAACCCTGAATAAACCTTACAACCCCAAAACCTAAACCACATATATATATATATATTTATGTATATAGATATATGTATGCATCCAGAACATTGGGGTTTGTGTTGAATATGTTGGCATCCTTTTTCGTGTCCAAAGGCTTTGGGTTAGGGCTTGCCTTTTCTTCCCGGGCTTTGGCTTTAGCGTTTAGTTTAGCGTAAATAAGAGTTTTGAGTTTCTTACTTTGGGTTCCATCCAGTCAAAGCTGACTTGAACAACAACCGCGTTGGGCACGGTGTGGGGTTTCCACGGATTGTTCAGTTATTCAGCTTGGAGTTTAAACTTCCGGCTTACAAAAAGCAGGATGTAGATTCACAGTAGTCCCAGTAAAATGAGGAAGAGAAGCACAAGGCTCAACAATTATCAGGTTAGCAGCCATCAGAACCATGGAAAGAACGCGGAGACTCTCATGATGCCTGAGCAGAGCTGCAAACACAGATCTATGAAAGGCAGCACCTGGGTAGCGTTTTTTTGTGGTTAAACCTAGTAAGATTATATTCCTTATATAAAATACTATACCCCAAAAGGAGGATATAATCTTACTCTATAATTATTGGGTACCATAGTATTTATTGTTATTATGATTATTATTATCATTATTCACGGACGTCAGTCAGTCATGCGAGTCCAGCGTTGAGCACTTTGGCTCCTCGAATAGAAATAATCTAGAATAGTTATTGGGTACCATAGTATCCCCAAATAAAATACTCTACTCACCTGGGATTAGGGTTTAGGGCACCCCCAAAACAGCCCAAAATTGTCTTCGGTATTCCAGGAGCCCCCCTACAAGGAAGCACCAAAAAGCACTCGAAGTCCATCGGATGGAAAGGGGAATGTGGTGCGTCTTTGGGGAGTCTCATGGAGACTCTACCCAGGCGGGCCAAGACATCCTAGTGAAGAAATATACCATATTCCGTAATCCCACTAGGCTTCCAATAAAACCTGTTATAAGCATGCCATGTGTATAGTTCCTCAGGGATTAGTTAACTAATTTCCTCAGCAGATAGGAGTATGACATCTAAGGTGTCCTAGGAAATCTTAACGCATATCCCTTGATTCAGGATTCAGCTTTAGGCATTTCTTGAAATTTCACTGGGTACCAGAGAGGACCCTCAACCCTAAACCCAAAAACCTAACCACAGCATGTTGAGCTAGACATGTCGCAAATACCAGGCAACGTTACTACCTGAACCCCCAAAATATGTATAATATTTGCCTTGTTTCTTCTTTTACAGTATTCGGGCCATCATTCTTACCTACTATTGGAGTAGGAATCAGTGTCGATTGAGGGGACCTTGGAAGTTCTGAGTGAAATTGTGCAGCTCACGGCGGCCCCCGCTGCTGGGCGCTGCAGTCCTCTTTAGGGGTTAGGGTTGTCTGGCATGATGGGCTGGGTTAGAGGAATTGAGGGTTTAGGGTTTAGGGGTCCATGTACCCTATAGCTTGAGTCCCTTCAAAGCGGTCATAGGAATATGCAAGGGTTCATGCGACATCTAGGATGTAGGGCTTTAGGCTTAGGGTTCGGGCTCCATGTACTCAATATTTCGAGACATGGGACTTTGGTACTGATTTAGGGTTTAGGGTTTAGGGTTTGTAGTACAGGTTTGGCGGACGTATATAGCTATCGGGTACTTGGACCCCTAGGGCTAGGCGTTGGGATTTGCAGAAGTCGGGTTGGAGATTACATGTATGGGATGCGCGAACTAGGAACTAATTTCTTGGTTTCGAAGAGAGCTTGGATGGTCATGGGGATTTGGTAAATAGGTTGATTATTAGGATAACTAGTGTTACTATATGGGTTATGGGGGTTAGTAACCACTTACTAAGTCCCCCTGACCCTCCAAGTGAGGTGTGCCTTTTTGGGAGTGCCTGCGGAAGAACAGTCTTTTGTGTACACAGCACATATGCAGCACGAATGTCAAATCCAAACCTGAAGTTCATTCTAAACGGAAATCCTGCCGCGGTCCTCGACAATGGAGTCATCCTCCCCAGAAGCTAACATGGAACTCCGTATGGTACCCTTTTAACAGACAAGCGTCTACAAAAGGGGCCCTTTTTCAGGTTCTATGTGAGCTTTGGGGAGGGTAAGGCAGCTAGCTTCAAGAACCTGGAAAGCTGTGGACCTCGTGGTTTAGGGTTTAAGGTATAGGGCTTATGACCTGGTATCCCCTCTACTCTTGGAAGCTCTTAACTTTTTGGCGGTCCTCGTGGTAAGGTTTTAGCCCTTGCCCACTTATCCCGTCCCCGAAGATCCTGATTAGCTGCATGGGGCATGCTAACCTAAACCATACTACTTGTTCCTAGAAGAGAGAGCCTACCCCCAAGGCTCTAAGAACTCAGAATATGAGGCTTTTGGGCTCAAAGGCCATACTATCAAAGGGTTTTGAACGATTTTGAGCCGTAGGGTATTTCAAACTATAAAGACAACTATCTACGAGTCGGTGGGTTACAGTATTTTCCGACCCGCCAGGCTTCTTCTAAGGCCTCCACTATATTACGGGTTATGATGAGTTCATGCACGCGGCCTGAAGGACTCATCGCTTGTGATGTGCCGCCAGCGCAGCCTCTCTCCGCTCTGACCGTCGTTTTTAGGCGTTCCCTATGGGTCCGTGTCCCCAGAAATTACGTGCCTGGGATTTGGGCACTAGTAACTGTAGTACAGGTTTGCGCAAAACATATCATAAATATGGGGTACCTGGATCCTGAGGGACAAGGCTTGAAGGCTTAGAGCATGTTTCTCAAGAGTATTGAATTTGCACAACACTTAGGAAACCCCAGTTAGTAAACCCCATACCTTCAGCGAACTTATATATATACATACACTTTAGAATAACCCAAGTATACCAAAACTTAAATCCGGATGTTCAGGCAAACTCCTTACTTCGAAGGTGGTTTATCTTCACCCCAGCTGGCCCATAACCGGCCTGCATTCAAGCCCAAAGTAATTACTACAGAGAGAATATACCCACAACTTCTTGGGCTAAGGGGATACTAGGGTACCCAATATTACCCCAATGATGGAGAATCAACTGGAAAAGAAAATGGAAAATGACATGGAAACTGGGATTATATCTAAGACTACTGAACAGTGCGTCAAGGAATTCTGAGCGAGCTGTTGCGAAAATCGGCACGGACTGAGATTTTTCTCCGAGGGCTCGTAAAATGTTGTCAAGGAAAACTACATGCGGTCGATGAACAAATCCTGCAGAACACGAACTATACTATGGCAGCACGTTTCGGATACATAGGGTCATCGGCAATTCGTTCTATCAACCTGCGTGATGAAGCACTTGCACTGTTTTTTTTCAGAGTTTCGGGCTTCAAGTTGTGGTACATGAAACATGTTCACTCCAAGGATTTGTGGGTTCAGGGTTGTCATTGCCCCGTAAACCTCAAAGCTGAGTAAACTCTAAAGGGGACAGGCTCCGCTCAAAAAGGGGCTCATGGGCAACTCCACAGATTGCAATTCGGGTTCTCAATAGTATTGAGGGCAATGACCTACCAAAATGCCAAGGGACCTCCAAATCAGCACGCTCGACGTTGGAGAAATCTCCGACGACCTGCAGTAGGGCTTCGAGGTTTTCCAGCATTTTGTGGATTCAGGTTTTTCAATGTCGAGGCTGGGGGGGTACAGGACTAGTTGTTTCAGTCATCGCACATGGGGACGACCCTACAACTCCTCATAAATTTTCTTCATGGCACATGGGGGCGACCTTGCAAAACCTTTTGAATCCGTCTTCCATGAAATATCTTGAGAAACCACTACCTTTGTGACAGCCATGTATCAACTAGATCTGCCTCAGGAGAGTGCGCAGCACATTCTCCTCAATCTGATTCCTTTCCTATGTTAAAAACAAGAACTAGGGTAACCTTCAATCCCTGAATCATCTCCTCTTAGTTGTGCTGTGGAACTTTCGAAGGACCCTAGACCCTGAGCCCCAAACCCTGAACCTTAAATCCTGGAACCCTACACCCTAAACCCTGAACTCTACATCCTAAATCCTGGAACCCTACACCCTATACATCCTACACCCTAGAACTCAGAAAGCTTGGCCAGCCTGCTGCTTCAGGGCAGCGAGCATGTCCCCGCCTCAGGAGCAGCGCACAGTTCTAGGTTCATCTAAGGCTTAGGATTACCTGTAAACTCCTTAGAGGGTGTTATAAGGGATTATATAGGGACTACTGTAGGGGTGATAAGGGGGGATAGCTTTAAGTTTATCTAGGGTTCCAGGGTTTAGGGTTCCCGGTTCCAGGGTTCCAGGGTGAGGGTTCCCGGTTCCACGGTGTAGGGTTCCACGGTTTAGGGTTCAGGGTTCCAGGGTTTAAGGTTCCAGGATTTAGGGTTTAGGGTTCCAGGATTTAGGGTTTAGGGTTCCAGGATTTAGGGTTCAGGGTTCCCGGTCTGGATTCAGGATTCAGGGCTTACGTAAGGTTCCAGGATTGTCTAGAGCTTAGGGTTTACCGTGCTATAGGTTGCAGGGCTTAGGGTACTCCAGAATTGTACCCCTGGGTTTAGGGTTCCTTTTGACAGCAACCCTAAGGGACCAGGACTATCTTGAGACGATAATGGCGAAACCATACCCTAAACTTGACCTTCGGTACTGCCACCCCTCACTCACAGTTGGGTAATAAATATAATAGAATTATATAGCCCTTAATAGGACCCCTAATATAGACTGTTACTGGGGGGGGGGGAGTACCCAAACTTGACCACTCTTTAAAGCTTATACCTCCCCGAGCCCCAAACATTAAAGCCCAAACCCCGAGCCCTAAACACTAAATCCTAAATTACCACAAAACTGCAGGTGATGGCGGTTACGGCTAGGGTTCAGAGGACCCCTAACCTAGGCAGTCGGGTAAAGCTACATATCAGGGTTCAGGGATTAGCGCCTCAAAAGGCTTCTGCGGTAGGTCTGTTTCGGGGCTTCCAGGGGAGCTTCCAGAATATATGGGAGGATTACAAAGACCCTAAACCCTAAACTGTGCGAGTATTGACTGCAAAGCCCAGCAACGTGGGTCCCAGCTCCCGGAATCTAACATAAAACATATCCAGAAGACCTACAGAACCCCTGCATCATCACACATGCAACATCTTGAGCTCTACATCCAAAGCCCAGGCCCCTTTGTGGATCCACTTACCACGCCCAAGCCATAACAACACCCTGCAAGTGACCATGTCATACTACTCCCAAGCCTGAAGCGAGGCCATGCTGGGGTCCGTGTTCTACATATCAATCCCTGCTTGGGGCGAGGCCATATCCCAAAACCTAAACCATAACAAGCCTACGTAAGCATGTCTTGAAAAGACAGACGTCTTCGGGGCTGTCCTGTGGATTTGATTTGTACTTGTTATGGCCTGCTCAACGGTCATTTAAACAGTCCTGGATCATTATCATTCCCATGTATGTTTCACGCACACAAAGAAGTCTGCAAACGCTTATGATTATGAACATTTGTGTGCAAACTTGTAAACACATACCTTAGGTGGACCCCCCACCCAGTAATAGTGACTATAAAGGATAATAAGGAGTATATTAGGGTCCTGTTATATTCCTATTATACCACTATTACAGGGTGGGACAAACCCTAAACCCTAAACCCTCAATCGTAATTTCTGATGCTCAGGCCTACAATCCCAGAAGCGAACCTGTCGCGCGTCAACCCTAATCCCCAAATGCGAGCCCTAACTCCAACATCGTGGGGTTTAGGGTTGTGGGCTTAGGGATGCCCATCCCTACACCGAAAACCCTGTTATCCTCAAGACCCTAAGTCCTAACTTCTTATCTTTATTTTGGGACATCCCCTACCCGAACCCCAAAAGTAGGTAAACATACTTGTCCAAAACACCTAAATACAGCCCATATACTTTTGGGGTTCAAGTAGAACCCTAACCCTCAACCCTAAACCCTAAACCCTAAAAACTCAAACCCTAAACCCTAAACCTTGAACCCTAAACCCTCAACCCCAAACCTTCAACCCTCAACCTGAAGGGAAACTTGCTGGGAACCCCCGCGTCGCATGGCACTCAGCCATGTCTCCGCCGGCCAAGCCGGAGCAAAGGCCTCGGGGACTATTTAGGGTTTAGGGTTTGCGGTTTGGGGTTTAGGAGTAGGTTAATAATGGAAAACAAAATGGAAACTACTACATATTATTCAGGGTTTCGGATTTGGGATTTAGGGTCGGGGGACTTGGTAAGCAGGCTGATAGTGGGGATAAGTGGGGCCACTAGGTGGGTTCTAAGGGTTTGGACTTCGCAAGGATAAAGGTTTATAGGGCTTGGAGGTTAGGATTTGGGGTTCGGGGTTTGGAGTTCGGGTTTAAGGTCTCGGATTTCGTAATCAGGGGTTGGGGTTTAGGGTCTAGGGCTGGAAGGTTAGGGTCGAGGGTTGAGGAGTTAGTGCTCAGGCAGGGTCTAGGGCTACCTGACCCCAAAAAGAATCATGCGCGCAGAACACCTAAGTATAGCCCAAAGAGCCATTATTCTACATACTTTGGGGTTCGGGTAGGGGTTTAGTGGTCAAGGGTTAGAGTGGGATGTAGGATTTGAGGTTGGAAGTATGCATCCGAGATGGTGAAGTTGGGCCCAGGCCTTTACGGGTATATACCTTACGGGTTTGCAGTTCATAGCCCCGGGGCTCTAAACTTTAAACAAAATACCACCCCTCCTAAACCCTAAACCCCTAAATCCTAAACGCTACTGCAAGCCCGAAAGGTTACACATAATATCTGCCTTGGGCCATTTGCAGCCCTAGCACGGGGACACAGGTTGAGGTTTTGTCTTTGTAAAGTTGGCAGTATGGACCTAGAATGTGGGCCCTTACCCTGTCGATGGGGGATTCTAGAAACCCTTGCCTTAGAGGCATACCAAAGCATGAAAAGATGCAGGATTAGGTACTCCTGCTAGGGGTCGGCATATACAAGAAGGATTTAGAGTTTAGCGGCTTACGTGACCAGTGACTATGGGCATCAGGTGCAGGGTTTAGGGTTTCAGGATATGGGAGGATAAGGTTGTAAGAGCCCCAGATGTACATAGGTGTAGGCGAATCTCTTCCGGCTTTTCTATTCATTTATCATCTGGAGCCTTATTCATCAAACCTAACCCACAGCTTCCCAAAGCATGAGCCGATTGTAGAAGCCCTTGGACCACTAGGAATATCATTGCTTCACAATCTTCCTAAAAAGTATAGTATCTAAACACTCGTTGCATGTGTTTTCCTCCTTCTGTTCCGTTTGATTATCCACCATCCTACACCCTAAACCATAATCCCTACATCCCCTAATCCCACTGCTAAAGAAACCCTATTTCAACTATTAGGCGCCTACCCAGACACCATGTAGTTCCTTTTTGGATCGTATATTATAGTCCGCTACCCAAAGACCATAACAGAAACAAAAAGGAACTACATACGAGCCCTTGGGTACATTGCTGCTTTTTCCAGGCTCCCCGGCTCCAGCGATCGGACTCCCGATTAGGCCGTCAATCACGCCCGACAACCTCAGGAAGCTTTCAGGACCAATTGAGCTATAGTCTTAGCTCCTAGTATGACTTGGGTACTGCCCCTACCCAGTAACAGTCTCAATAAGGGGTCCAATTAAGGGCTATATATACCCATATTATAATTATTATCCGACTGTTACTGAGGGGGGCAGTACCCAAAGTATGACCCTTAATAACCCCGTATACTACTCCCCTATATAACTCCCTTCAAGGAGTCTAGACCATGTAGCTCAATTGAACACCAAAGGCATGAGAGGCATGAAAAGTTAGGATAAAGGTTTCGGGTTCGAGTATATGATAATTAGAGACGGATTCTAAGGAATATGTTGGCCATTGTATTCAGGCGTCTGCACTAGGCCAGGACCTAATCCGATCCGTTTTTGTTGACCTTTTGATCGATTTTGGACCGAGTCGCTTGGTGGCTTCTTACCTTTTGAGAGCAGGAACTAGATATGGACGCTGCAGGCTTCAGCGAACAAATTGCAGCAAGTGGCAGATATGTACCGACGTTGGTGAATAGAATGTCATGTATGCCAGATTTCTTTCTGAGTCACCGATTGAGTGACATGTTTCCTAGCAACTGGGCCATGAAGTGTGAACCCTAAACGATAAACCCTAGGGCAGTGGGACCCTCGAACACTCCGCATCTTGGCTTTTATATGGCCACTTGGGACAATCTCAGCCCAAGCGTTCCTGAATCTCAACACTCCAAAACTGGAACCCTTGTTCTTTTCACCAGCAAGCCTACGTCGTAGCAAAATATGGATACAGTGAACTCAAATCCTAATCCCTCAAAGCCTTGCTTCTGCAAGCACAGGTTTACAGTTGGTGGCTCAGATCTTCCTACGCAGACGCCTCATCAGGTTCTTGTTTGGTGGAGACCTATGAGCTGCTATGACAGCATTACTGTCCAACGTTTTGGGTTCAGCTTCCCTTCCCCTAAGGCTCAAAATACTGTTGATGGATGAAATCTTGCACCACCTTGGGGCCCTTAATTACTGTAATTCCTAGGACTTTAGGGACTTAAGGTGGTGCAAGATTTCTTCCATCAACAGTAGCCCAAAAGCCTTTGATAGTATGGTCTTTGGGCCACAAAGCCTTGTATTGTGTGTCCTTATAGCCTTGGGGTTCTCTTTGCTAAAAAGACCTGTAAACCTTGAGCCGGGGTCCTCCACCTTCTGCCCCGGTTTGGGGTTTTGGGGTTCAGGGTTTAGGGGGATTTGGGTTTAGGGTTTAGGGTTAGGCTAGTCTTCGGACCCTCCTGAACCAGCCCTGCAGGGTCCCCTCACTATCCCTAAGGCTCCAAATACCCCAAACTCATATACTTCCCGAAGTCCTGTACTGCAGTTACTAGTACCCAAATCCAAAGTACGCCAAGTCAGTATTGGATATATGGGACCCTAGACCCTGAAAGAACCTGAGACGCCGGACCATGAATCACCACCTCCGATCTCCTGCAAGTACACAGGAGGGTTCGGGATTCTGTGGTTCAGGCCGAGCACTAGCAGTATGTAGGGTCAGGGATTTGAGATCAGGGGTCAGAGTTTTGAGATATTATAAAGTGCAGGGTGTAAGGTTCCCCTAAACCCTAAAATCTACACCCTACACCGTAGATTATTGCTCTTTGAAGGGTTCCTTCGTCAGCAAACCGTCGCAACTTGCTTCTCTCTGTCTGAAATGTGGCGGTACTCCAGCCCACACCTCCCAAGCCGTTGATTCCCTTCTACTTGCTGGTGCTTAGTAGGGAAGCAGGGAATATCATCCGGTTGAGGGTTCAGGGCTACGGATGTGGCGCAACACACCTACCCGATCCCCAAGAGTATGTACAATGATGGCCTGTTGGCCTATGTTCAGTTATTTTGGACAATTATTTTACATACTCTTGGGGTTCAGGTAGTTATGACAGCCCAAATCAAAAAAATGACTATTTTGCGCTGGGAGCCTGGCCGCTACCTTCTATCGATCTAAAACCGGATCTCTCCCTCTCCCTAGATATTTGCGCGCGTGCAGACAACCAAAAACATAGGTGGATGTATATATATATATGTGTATATATATATATATGTATGTATACATACATACAGGTACACGCAGCTCTCAATTATGGGGACGACGTAGGCAAAGCCTCTAGGCAAGGCTTCAACAAGGACCCCAACTTTTACTAGGGGATGCATTGGCTTACCTCACCCCATAAAAAAGGACCCTATGACTATCACATGACTCTTAATATTGTTAACAGAATCTTATTCTAGGGGTTGGGCTTGCATCAAGCCCCTCATCATTTTCTATTTTCCGCCACATGCCAGAACTGCTCGTCCTTCAGCATACGCCTGTTATCTGTGTTTGAAGGAGCACGGTACACGAGCAAGAACTGAATGTTGAGAGCCGTTTTGGGCTAAGTTTTCAACGTATAGCGCTGGATGTCCCTGTTACAGAAGCCTGTGGTGCGCCTGTGACTGACAGCCATGAAATGCCAAGCAAGGTCTAATCCAAAAAAAGTAGTCGATGAAGTTCCTAAACCCTAAACCCCTGTTCAAGGCAGAGTTTAGCTTAGGGGCTCGAAGGTCTTCCGTTCCCATGGGTGCTAGAATTTCATGTCTGAGGGCAGGTCCTTAATGAAACCCTGAACCCCAAACCCTAAAGCCTAGCATTTGGGCCAGCTTATCTTTATCAGACTCAGGTTTTTGGGTTCAGGGTTTAAGGTTTTGGGTGTAAGGTTCAGGGTTTAGGGCTTTGGGGTATAGTCCCCTAAGGGTCCAAGTACCCAATAATCATATGCTTCCCCCAAACCTGTATTACAATCACTAGTGCAAGGTCCCACGTACCTAATGATTGGTTACATGAACCACCAGGCTTCTAGACAGGGTGATGAAATAATGACATCGCCAAGTGGTAGTTTCCAACAACTGGGGGACCCCGATGCAGACCCCCAAAGTACAATAAGCCCTATGCTGGGGAGACCGAAAAAAAGGTTCCCTAATTTTGGGAAGCCCCCAAGTATCCAGGCTGCTACACTACCTCGCAATGTTTCCACGCTCGGGGTCCATATCTGCGAGCCTCACCCGAACCGCTTATTCTAACCCTACCCTGCAACCTTGACGCTACACCCTGAACGCTAGACCCTAAACCCTGAAACCCTTGAGCTGTTCACTCTTTCCCTGATCCCTGTCGTCCCAAACTGAACTGTTCCTTCTCTGGTACCGCGCTGCCGAGCTTGAAAGATTTTGAAATCGCGGCTCAGCACCAAAAGCCCGGCTATGTTCTAAGAGAGAATGAGGGGGAGGGTCCAAGTACTTGGGGGGTAAGTTTTTGGCCTCCCTATAGGTAAGGATCATAATATTGAGGGCTCTATAATCCTTATTGTGCCTACAGGGTTTTACTTACCTGGGACTTGGATTACTATATCTGTCTTGTAGGCTTTGGGAGGAGTATATCCTTGTCAGGTATTTGCACCGGTAGGATGAGGAATGGGACGGAGTAGAGGCATGCTAATGTTCTTTTGGACCCACATGGTAGAAGTAAAGAGGAGGTATGGGGTCACTTGGAGGGTCAGGGGACTTAGTAAGTAGGTTAATAAACCCTATGCCCTATAACCCATAGAGTAACCCTAGATATCCTAATCAAAAACCTACTTACTGCGTCACCATGACCCTCCAAGCAGGCGCCACTCGAAACTGCAAACCCCAAGCCGCGGGATCAGCCTACGCACAAACCCTGTGACAAGCAATCCTTTGAACGCCATGTCATATGTAAGCCTGCAGATGCCCATCAATACCAATTTTTTTTAGTGGTATTGCTGGTGTATAAACCCCTAAACTCTACAGTACACCACCAATCCTAAAATCAACCCCATTCTGGGTTCGATGCTTTGAGCTTTAAGGCCATGCCTTCTGACTTTAGGTTTCCCCTCATACCTGTTTGGAGACTCTTGGTGGCTAGGACGCTGTTCAGACTTTAGGGCATAGGGTTCAAGGTTTATAGACTGAAAGTTTAAAGGGTTACCGTTTAGGGTTTAGGGTTCTTACCCCAACAAATTTCAGAAGCTCTGCCTGCAGGGATCACTGAATTCGATGTCTAGCATTGCGGGCATCCATCCCCCTCATTTTTTCTTGAGGACCTGCCAGAAACTTCGCATGGCCCAAGTGGCAGGGTCCCCTTCGTATTGGTTTACTCATGCTTCTGAATCCTACCCACTCCCAACCTGACATGGAAGCACAAGAACGCACTTCCAACAGCTCCTGAGTGCCAAAGCCTCAGGTACAAGAAAGGGACCCTGAACATCAGCCGATCATCATGACATTTCGTCGCCTGGGTCGGCACCGTAGCAGCCCGACACCCAAGTTTCCTGAAGACTACATGGACCCTCAAATGTCTGGAGGCCAGGTAAGTACACAGTGAAACGCCGGTCTTATGTGTGAAGAAGGTAAAGATTACGAGAAGGTGTAAACCAGTCATAACTCGAGGGCTATCCCTGCCAAGCTTGTGGTAGGAATGTAAAAGACCACGCGGGGTGGGACAATGAGGTCTATATGGTTCAAGGCTTAGAACTCAACACAGAGCCACTCGAATCACGGCGCGAGTTGAGCACAATGCTCTATTTGAAGCTCCATGTAATCCTCTAGGCTGCGCTGCCCAGCCATGTTGCTGCTGTTTTGAGTCCGGCAAGTGCGGGGCTTAAGGCTCCTCTGCCTCCCCTGGATGTCTGGTACTCTATGCGCAGTAAAACACGATAGACTTATGAGCCATAGGATGCTAGCTTCCATATCCCTAAAGCCTAAACCCAGATCCCTATATAATACCTGTCCGTAAAGCCTCAACCCTAATACCTACCCCTAAACCCTAAACCCCTAGTCCCTGAGCCCTTGTAAGCAGCCACCTATTCCCAAGAAGGCTTGCAGATAACAAATCTCATACCGGTGGTTCGCCAAGCCACCTGAACCCAGCACCCATCTTACTGGTGCTTACAGGAGATGGAGGGATCACACAAACAATTCCTATGTAATCCGCACATATACCTCTATCATGGGACCAATATTCACTCCAACTCCTCCTCGAGCACCAGTAAGGTGTTGGGTTTTCCTAGAACAAGGTCCGAGCCCCTACCCCCAAAACCGTAGTCAGTGGCGAAGGAGTCCATGCAGAGGCTAGAGCAAGTGCTGGACCATAGCGAGGAGGGACGGAGGTCTAGCATTTGGAGTTTAGGGTCTGAACCATACGTTCGCGCGCCCTTCTATATTCGGTACATTGCATCTGCCTCTCCCACCAATCATGAACTGCCTTCTTTTCCAACACAGGATGTTCCTAAACAGCATTGTTTTTTCCATTAGCGAAACCCAGGTTTCAGGGCTGTGTGGGGCGGAGTTTAGCAAGGTAGGAGGTGATTACGAAGCCATGAAGGAGGACCCACAAAAAGTGCCTGTGAAACTTATGCTCTTGCGGCAGCAACATCGCGGGCTGCGCGTTCAACATCAGGAGCGGCAGGCGCACGAAATGAGAGTTGTTTAGCCTGCGTCTGCTTGCACGGGAAGGAACACATGACATGCTCTAAATGATTTGGGTTTGGCTAAGGCTTTGTGCCAGGAAGAGTGAGGAAGTTATTTCTGTCTCCGGATTGTATGGTGAGTACCGTTATGGTTCCGCAGTTAACCCCATAAAACTGTCCACCATATAAAGTAGACCAGGCCATGGCTGCAGGTAAAGTGCATGATCGCCGACAGACAAATTATGCTAACTATGAGCGGTTGAGCCAAGTAGGATTGAATTCTTCTTGTCTAAAACGAAAAAAATGCAATTTTGTGACCTGCTACCGCCATCAAGCCACACCTCAGTCCTGCTGTTGCTACTGAGACGGCTGCTGCTTAAACTACTGTAACTGCGCGACTACACCGACCCTCCTGAACTGAACTTCCTTTGAGGTTCTATACTCTAATTACTTAAGAATGCTAGCATCCGTGCTGTCAACATTTTGGCTGAGATGGGTTGAGTGTTCGACCTAGTCTTCTTGAATGACAACAAGGAAGCAAGTTGTGGATTCAACGTGACATCCTATCTGTCTCGAAAATAGGCGAAACAAGCCTAATATGATCTATAGTCGGAACTCCTAGTATCCCCTTAATAGCCCCTGTATGACTACCCTATATCATCGCTTACATAACCCAAATGTAGGGGGGGTAAATTGGTTTAGGGTCAAAGCCCATGCAGATCTCATTTCAATTTGCCCCCGCCCGCAAATCAAGTTCTGGGGCCATCGCGGCCAACCTGGAACAGCGAAGCCAGCGTCAGATGCTGTAAACACAATCCCAGAAGCAAATCTCAGAAACGAATAGCCAAAGGTGGATGGATGCCAAGACTTGCGATATGAACTTTGCTACTGTTTTGATGTGTATGCGTATGTTGGGACACGCACACACATATGCACGGACCCTGGACGTAGTGATAGATTCCATCAGTGACTGGTCGTGGCCTGGTCGTGGTATATCAAGAGTTGCCAACCTTACAACCTTGCCAAACTTGAAGGCTCCCTCGGACAATGAGGCCCAAAACTCACAACCTTACCAGCCGAACCCTTAACCCTGAAGTCTGAGGGAGTAACCAGCCAAAAGATGCTCTCAAACACGCGAGCTGAAGGCTATTGCGTGTTACTTGGAGTGAAGATTCAGGGATTCGAATGGGTCGGGTTTAGGATTTATGCTTTATAGGGCTTAGGATTGGGGATATGAGGCTCTCTCGACTCTATGTGCCATGATTACATCTCCTGTGCGTTCCATCTGGGGGGGTTTCGGAGATTAGGTAGTACAGCACCGCCCCAAATCGAGGG
Source organism: Symbiodinium pilosum (assembly GCA_905231905.1). Classification (NCBI taxonomy): domain Eukaryota; class Dinophyceae; order Suessiales; family Symbiodiniaceae; genus Symbiodinium; species Symbiodinium pilosum. Next base: position 41,231 of record CAJNIZ010024446.1, read on the forward strand.
TACCTTAACAGAAACCACAATTTTGACAACTCTGCATAGAAACTTTATCTAGACTAAGGCAAGATCCTGCATATGCGCTTGTGGCTAGAAAGGTTTTGGCATAGGGCTCAGCCAAGATGAACGCTAAACCGCTCTCTCTACAAACCCTCAGCTCCAAAAGCTTTGTAATCTCAAAATCTCGACTGACATCATGTGCCCTAAAACCCTAAAACCCCAAACCCAAAGCACCCTCTCAAATCTGAACGCTCGCAAGCGGAACCAGCTGTACAGTCTGGCGAGGCAGGGGCAAGAGAAGCTCCCAGAGCTAAGGTTTAAGGCTTGGGGGGGAATCAGAGAAGCATGAAACTATTATTACCATTATTAGTATTACTACTCTACTATTACTATTATTACTATTGTTACCATCATTACTATTACTATTATTTCTGTTAGTATTATTCTTAGTTGGGTGTAGAATCAGAATATGGGTGGTAGGGCATGGAGTTCAGGGTTTAGAGCTTAAAAAGTTTCAGGTCAGGAGCCGCTCCCATACATGAATGGTCCGTAACAAGTTCTGCATTATGCAGTAATATACCCGCAGTGGTTGCGTTAAATGGGTTGTTAATGAATGGGCGGCTGAACCTGCGATTAATCTTGCTTCGGTTTGAAGTCTGCAGCTTGTTTCTACTGGAGCCAGGTATCAAGCGGTGCATGATTTAACAAATCCTAAACCCTATAGATCCTTAAGCCCCCAAACCTAAACAGATTCAAGGACCCAGGCAGGTAGCCATCAGACAGGTACCCCCATTCAAGGTCAAGGCTCATATGAGCCCTAACCCGAAAGTAGTCCACTACATAATCCCTTGTATCACCCCCTTGAAAGAGTGTACGTGATGGCTCATACAGGCCTCCTTTACCTGAAGGGTCCAAGTACCCAATAATGAGGTACTTGTAACTATATTGCAGGTTTTGGCCCTAAACTCTAAATCCCTAAACCCATATGCCCTTTGATGATTAGGTACTTGGACCCTTTGGGTTAAGGGTACCCACCTCATGATTGCCCACCCGGGAGATTCCTTGACATATGGCATCATCCAGACATAAACATAACTAATTAATTGGGGTTTAGTTTAGGATTTGCATAATGATTGGGTACTAGAATTCTTCTAACTATTCTCTGTTTTCACAGACCATTGATTCGGAATGTTCGTGGGATCTTATTCAAAAAGCACGAGGACCCAGCGCGGTCCTCCATTTCCTGCGGGGGCGGGGGCCTGGTCTGCCTGCAATCTAACTATCACTTGCATGTCCAATGCTCTGAGGAGGCTCTCTGCCCAACTCAGCAATATTCACAATCGATGGCGCATGCTGCATGGATGTCTATGTCGACCCATGGTTGGGGGACTTTCTCCAAGCAGAGGTACCCATCCAGACCCCAAAAACAGGCCGGATTATGCTGAACAATCAGCGTTCCTCTTCATCATAAGGGATGCATGAGGATAATGTAAGCCTTTTAAGTAACCCAGCACAGACGGGCCTGTAAGGGATTCGCGGAATAAAACTTTCAAAAGAGTGGCCCAGGGCTTGAAAGAAACCCTGAAGTAAGAGCTATACCCCATACTGGTGCGATAGGAATAACAGGACCCTAATCCTTATTACCCCTTATAGCCACTATTACAGGGTGGAGGGTCCTCCTAAGCTATACATAAATTCTAAAGCCCAACCCCTGAAGCATTATACCTCAACAATCAACAAAACAAAGAACCCCGGCCTAAAACAAATGAGAAAGCAGGGCACACTTTGGAGGCCCCTGCAGGTGAAGGCTCAGGGGACTCAGCAAGCGGGTTATAACTGGGTTACAAATCCTCTAATTGGGGTTGGCCTGCTTATATCCCCAATGTCACCCCAATGTCATCCTTGAACCTACAAGCTCTTAATTCTTAATTTCCCAACATAGGGGTTGACCCAATATAGATCCTAAAATACTGTAATCCTTATTATAGGAACCCCGAAAAAGGTACCCCTAATTTTGGGAATCCCCCAGGTAACCTCAGGCTCGGAACCTAACACTTAGCGGTATATTCCTTAATGTCATTTTTGGAAGGTCCGGGCGGTACAGTTGGTACAGTTGAAGAAGGGCGACTTGAGGAGGCTTGTATGGATAAGCCTCCAATAATTTTCCTTCTGTTGTTCAGAAAGAGGAAAAAGGTGCTGTTTTCGTGTACGCCGGCTTGAACCCTACATACCAAACTCATCAACATGGTGGTTGCAGTGCTCAGCTACAAAGAAATCCCACAACTTGAAATACTATAGGGGTTTGGGTTTAGGGTTTAGGATTTGGGGTCGCAAACTCCAAGCTTCAACCATGGTCCGACATCCTGAATTAGCTTAGGCAGACAAAAAATCTTCGCAACTGCTCACGGGAGCAAGAAGCGCACTGTTAGATGTGGCAAAGTTGACGTCTGCCAATCGTCAACCTTGGAGCTTCATAGGGGGTTACCTATGGGGGCTCCAGGTTATGGGGTGGGGAATACAGGGACTACATAGGGAAGACTTTATGGTGGGATTATATGGGTATAATGGAAAAGAAAATGGAAACTACTTCATGCGTACCATCTCTGTACGCCTCTGTCTTTCGTGAGGACCTTCAACACAGAGACCCTTGAACCCATTTCTCTGTAGCCAAAATAACCGAGAACGACAGCGGCTGAAGTCCTTCCTGTAGAGGGCCAAGGATGGCCGAGGGTTTTGGGGTTAAGATTTCAAGGTTTAGGGTTTAGGCCTGACACACGCTGCACATGTAAAAGGTAGTACCTGAACAGGAAAGGCAAGTACTACTCTTGATGAAGGAAACCTTGCACCACCTACGGTCCCAACATTACTCTACCTCCTAGGACATAGAGGACTCAGGGCCCACCGACTCTAGCTTGTTTGGATGCTCTTCTGCGATCACAAGTACCAGAACAAGGTATGACCATGGCTCTATGGTTATCATAATGATGTTCCGTACCTAGCCAGGAGCCTCCAAGTCTTTATGTGCAGACCTCTGCGCAGTAGTTAGGGGCATGTCATGTGGGGATTTATTCTAAGATGTAGAAGGCTTCATGGGTAGCTCCTCATGCCTTCGGCAGGTTTGTTGAAGAGAGACCCTTCAACCCCCAACTCCCTAAACCCTAAATCCTATCTATCCTTATATAGCCCCTACATCCCGTGTAAAAGGCCCTTAGCCCCAAACCGTGAGAGGAGAGAGCTCTTGGGCTGCGTTCACTGAACCATTTTGCCAGCTCTCTAAAGGTCCAAGCAGACAAATAACAAGGCTTCAGAATACCTAAGCTCTAAACTCAAAAAGCAATATTTGGGTATTTGGACCCGTGGAGGTTGCATTTCACTTCGCTATGGGGCCACCAGAGTCGCCCGAGGGAACTCTCAACATGAGTTATAGTATCAAAGGCGAGTCGTAAGCGATTATATAGGGGAGTGTTATAGATGTTACTAAGCCAGATACTAGGAGTTTAGACTACAGCCCACACGGAGCAACGAGGTTTAAGGCTCAAGGGACTGCAGACGTTTCCCACCGCTGCTACCCTTGTACGCACCAGCCCCCAAAGCTGAATGGGGAGGCAGGTAAACCAATGGCACAAGGAGGACTCATCACAGGAGCTACATGATCACATAGCCCTAAACCCTAAACCCCAAGCATCCTAAACCCTAAACCCCATACATCCCAAACCTAAACCCCAAACATCCCAACCCCTAAACCCAACACCCGAAACCCCAAACATCCTAAATCCTACGCCCCGCATCTGAAAGCTTCCCAGAGCCTGGCACTAGACCCCCAAATCCGTAGCTTCAGAAAAGTGACATTTCCAGAGAACGAAACTTTCTGAAGCCGCACCTGCTTCCTTGCTCCTCGACTAGGCACTATAGGAATGAATAGAGAGTTTAGGGTTTTGGGTTTAGGGGGTTATATTCTCCCAATAATGGAGAATCAAACAAAAGAGTTACTGAGACATCAATAAGTAGGTTAGTTTTGAAACACTTCTCGTTTCTTGAAGCTAAGGTTCGAGTTTCGGGTTGATGGTGAGGGTTAGGGGTTTGCAGTCTAGGGTCAGGGCTTAGGGCATCAGCTCCTTGCCATCATGGAAGTGAGGGACCACAACTACACATGAATGCGAGCATGTTTCCCTGCGACTGTAAATTCTGCTCTCTGGGAGAAGCCACGGAAGCCAGAAATCCTTCAAGGAGTATCCCAAGTCTTGAACCTTCAACCACTCAACCCTCAGCCCCCCCCTCACACAAGATCCGCAAGAGTGTTTTGCGTTCATACACGATAGTATTTCCGAAAAAGACTCTAATGGGAACCCCAAAGCAGCGGAACCCCAAGCATAAAGTAGGAATATGAAAGGAACATAGCTACAAGAATCCCTTTATTCCTCTGTTCTTATATTCTTGGGGTTCCTCATTTGGGGTCCCACAGGGTTTGAGGTTCAGGGTTGCTCTTTTCCAGGAACCTGATTCCGATCAATAGCTGTTCATGTAAAACCTTTGGCCCATGGAAACTTACTGCAGTGGTTAATGGTTTCGACCTCTAAAAACGAAAACAGTGGTAATTGCTGCAACACCATAGCAAGCAATGAGAGACATAAGTCACCCAAGAAAGGGAACACCCTGTGCTGGGCCAGTGTACACCGGAGTCCCGCACACCCAAACAGACAACGATGTTTTGGATGCTTTTATGCCAGTATATAAAGTGTAAGATAAGACAGAGCTTGCTAAGCAGCTTCAGAATGAGGATCGCCAAGCCCCTTTTCCCCTCCCTAAAGCAAACAGAGAACCTTGCCTAAGTAGGTCCTTTGAATGGGGCAGGGGTCTTTTTGAGTCGTCCAGGCAAGTTAGGGGAGGTCAGCAGTGGAAACCTGTGACGACAAAACCCTGAGCCAAAGCGCGTATGCCTGCGTGCCACCAGATGATGGAACAGAGCCCAGAGGGTCCATGTACCCAATAACTAGGTACTTGGGATTTGGGTAATAGTAATTATAGTACAACCTTTGGGTAAGTATATGACTATTAGGTACTTGGACCCTTAGGGGAAGCCATCTGCCTACACCATTCCTGCTTCTGGCTCCTGACTTGCCTGCGGCAATCTGAAAAAATGGCCCAACCCTGACCTACACTCAAAGTCCAAAACCCCCGCCCCGAACAGGAGAAAACGAGCAACAGCTCGATCGAAGCAGGGCCAAGCGTCTTGGATTTGGTGCTACCTTCCTCGTTCCTGGGCTTTCAAGCACGGTAAAAGCACGGTAAACTTACTGGGTCTTAGTAGGGAATGAGAGAATATGTTATGTATGGATTGCATTCCCCTATTCCCTACTAAGAACCAGTAGGTAAACCCTAAACCAAATAGAAACATTCAGCGTCGATACGTTCATGAAGGATGCAGGTAGCATGCTGGGGTGTATCAGGGGACATAAGTTCCAGACTGCTAAAGTCGTAGTGGAACATACTTGCCCAAGAGCTAAAGCAACCCTAAACCATCGTAAGCCCTAGGCCCTTGCCCTAAACTCTAAACCAGGTGGATAGCTATCAGGTTCGCAGTTTCAGTACCACTCCGCTCAGAACGTCCAGACAACCTGATGCCACCCACGTGCAAATTACTGGCATGACTGAGACAACTTTCTTCGACTAGACCCCTAAACCCCAAACACCCCATACCTGAACCCCGGCCACGAAAGCCGTAAACCCTGAACCCCTGAAAATCGTGCACCTTACATAGCCTGCACTCTACAATTTGCAGCGCTTCGGGGTCCTAGATGGTGCAAGGCTTCCTCCATCCACTGTTCCACCCCTAAATGCCAAACCTTACACTCTAAATCCTGAAGTGCAAACCCTGAACCCTACACCTTGAACCTTACCTGAACCCCCAAAGGTGGGAAAAATAATAGCCGAAAACACCAAAATAAAGCCCAAAAGGGCAACTATTCTACTTTTGGGGTTCAGGTAAGCTCTAAACCATGCTCTGCCAAGCGGCCACAGTGAACGGCGCAGTGCCCGGAAGACGCCAGTCGAGTCGGGGGGATTTGAGACTTCCTCTGAGGAGAACCCCGTTGCAGAAAGGATACAAATAATGCAATACTAGGAATGAATAATTAGTATGGGTTGAGTTAGTCACCCCTGTATAGGTGCTTAGGATCCTTTGGGTTAGAACTTTGGGCTAAGGCGGTTAAGGATTTAAGATTTAGGATTCAGGAGGTAGCAGGGCTTAGCGTGTATAGATTTTTTGGGGAGAGAAGAATTCGGAAATGACGACTCAGAGTTCTGGGTTCATCGCGCATAGTATTTGTCTGCAGTCATGCATGGTTAACACCGTTGTACGCGTGTACATCAAAGTCTTTATGCTACTAGAAACTCAACTATAATAACATCTGCCTTCAGCACATACAAAAAGAAGCATACGCCGAGGTAAACTTGTGGATAATGTCGACACGCTGATCGTGGCAGCCTTGTCCTTCCGCCTTGCCCTACCTGGACCTCAACAACAGGTAAAGTGATGACATGCAACCCATAAGAAGAGCCCAAAATCAGAGGGCCTAAAAGGTGAGGTAAAGGAAGATGAGGTATGGGAAATACGTCCCAGTAGAACAATAGAGCATATACTAGGGATCCTGTAACCCACCTACCTTCATCCCAACCTTGTGAGCCCCCTGAAAAAAGGTTCTGATTCTACATGAGCTATAATCTAAACTCCTAGTATCCCCCTTGATTTTTCCTAAAGTAGTTCCCTACATAATCCCGTATATAACCCCCCTTTAAGGAAGTTTAGACTACCCTAAACCCTAAACCTTAAACTATAACTCACACGCTCTTGGGGCTCCGGTAAACCCACCAAGGCCTCGTCCTTCTGCTCAATGATGCGGTCACGCCAAGGGCGAGCCACTTCCTCCCCAAACAGGATTTACCACGTAAAGGGCCCTGAGATGACTCTAACGGAACCCATTGCGGCCCAAAGCATGCGCCATTTAGGTACCTGAACCCTTTCAACAAGGTGGATAGCATTTACGGTTTTGGGGTTTGAGCATCAATCTTGTACATTCTTGTGCAGGTTAGGTGCAGGGTTCAGAGGTTTGAGCGCAAAGAGTTCAAAGGTTGGGGCCTCTAGGCCCTAGGAGTAAGGTACAACCCTAAACCTTAAACCACATGGTTGTGGTTGTGCGTTCAGACAGAGTGAGGCGTGCAGTGGATGCTTTGGCCGTCCATTTGAGCAGTCAGTAAAATGGTGCAGAAGCACGATGTAGCCCAATGAGGCCCTGAAAAGAGTTGATTGCTGACATTCTCTCGGGTGGGCTGACGAGTTTCATCAATGCTCCACAGTGTTGCGTGCGCAAGCCATGCACTGCTTTGCACTTCTATGCTACTGGGGATAGCTAGTCTATAAGTTCTGCTTCCTCATGCAGTAATCCTGGATGTAAGACGGAGCACCCTGCATATTGTACTCTTAACATGGACCCTTGACCTCAGGGCCCTAGTGACGGCGTCTTTAAAAGGATATGCATACAGATAAATAGATACGTACTATTTCGTCGCATACCTCTTTGGCCCCCAAAAACCCTCCAATGCAGGCTACTCCCTCCTAGCTTCCAAACTTAGGTTTTTGGCCCTAAGCCCTAAACCCCAAATCCTTATGGTCCCCCTTAAGTAGATAAAACATGGCTTTAGGTATATCGTAATAAAATTCCCATATACCCCACATTCTATCTACTTAAGGGGGACTACAACCGTTTACTGAGCAAGGGCGAAGGGTGCCTGGTGTCTGCTCTGGTGCAGCCATTCTTGGACACCCAGCCCAGAAGTTGAAATCAAAACCGCACACACTTGCCCCTGAACGTGGACTTAGGGTTTAGTGTTTTTTTGTTGGACCTTTCTCCGGCTGCATGACATCCCGGAATTGTTGTATACAACAAGGTCGGAGAGATGCTTAGATTTAGGACTTAGGGATCCTTAACCCCAAACCTCGAACCCCAGGCAAAACCCTTCACAACAACTGTGTACCACACCGTCATCTTTCTTGATAACATCTGATGTCTGGTAGACTTAACAGCGGGCGCACAGCCCGAAAAAGGAAACTAGTGCAATTGGGGATCTCAGAACCTTAGCCCTGAACTTTAAACTTGTTCAGATCTTTCTTTTAACTGGGGTCCCTTTTATATACACCGACATACTGCAATCCTTGCAAGAAGGACCTTCAAGAAGGAGCTTGAACATGTGCAAACTCCCAGACCAGCTCTCAACTACTCGCAACCGTACAGCTGTGGTACTACATGAGCCTAGATTCGGATAATTACCAATACCATGTTGAGGTCCATTTGAGATACCATATACTATATATATATATATTTAAACAAGGAATATGGAATCATAATGTTGGTAATTATTTAGGCCCCTACAGTAGCCCTGAAGCGGGCATCCTCGCCTGCCCAATGAAACCAGAAATTTGAAGGAGCCTTGGAGAAAAAGGTTGACGGTTAAGGGTTTAGGCCGTTTGGAGGATCTTTTGCAGATTTCGAGCGTTCAAAAGTTTCGGGTTGAGCAATGCCATAATACTGTACCCAAGAACCATTTGCACCCTAAGCACCTAAGCCCGCTTAACTCTGAATCCACCGGCTGAAGGTGTGGATTTCCCGGTTAAGGATTTAGGGTTTCGGGGACTGATCGAGAAGCAGCCAGAATTCGGAAAGAATTGCTCCCTGCTGCTGCTAGTTGCTACTCCTCTCAATCATCCTGCTCCCCCTCCTAATTACTACTGCTGCTACTGTTATTTTTACTACTATTCCTCGTCCTCCTCTTACTACTACTACTACTACTACTACTCATCCTGCTGACCCTAAACTCCACAACCCTAAACTAAACCCGAAACCCTTTATTGCTCTCGCTGCTGCTCCTCCTTCTTCTCTCCAGCTGCTAAACTTCCTTCTCTTAGCGACATTTCCATACTGGGGCTTAGTAGGGAATAAGGGAATATCATTTAGGGTTTAGGGTCAGCAGGGAATAAGGGAATGTTTCATATAGGGGTTATGTATATATATATATAATACATATATATATATACATACTTTCAAATTCCCGAATAAGAACCTGTAAGTTTCATTACCCACTCCCCAGATTCAGCCAAGCCACGCAAGGCCCACCAGAATCAGCGCACCGAGACGGACTCGACGGGTCGCCATTCCAAGCCAAGAGGGCACCTTATTAGGTTTATGGTTGAGGATTAAATCCTTCGTCCATATGCCCCCAAGTACCTGTGGTATTTACCCTACATCTACCGCCATGAGTCCCTATAAACCTTGAAAGAATCTCAGCGCCCATAGGTAGATACTGAAAATCCTGCATGACCCTGAGTAACTTTTGCCCCGGAATATCAGTAGTTTTGCCTACCGAGGTCATGCAGGATTTATCAATATCAGTATCTGAGGTATATAAGCTCCCCCACCAGCCACCCCCTGTACCACCCCCGCATTTGGCCTTTAATTATCTACTAATGAAATTAAGCCCTTTACTTCCCCCTAAATGACCATAATCGGGGAACCTGGGGGGGGGTAGTAGGGGACTCCGTGATATACTGTATACAGTATAGCTGGTGGACCATTGGGTAAAGGAAGCCCTGGCGCAAAAACCCGAAATTCCAACACCCAAACCACATGCCCTGATCCCAAAATCCAGCACGCTCTAAGCCTCATCTCCTCAGCCCCACGCCCAATAAGGCTTAAGCCCCTAATGCCTTCAACCACAAACCATGAGATCTCAACCTAAAAACCTCACGCCCAGTGCCCTACACATGAACGTTGATTTCAGATTAGGGACTCGACCCTCATTTGTAAAATCTGGGCGCAGGAGCACAGTTTTAACAAGACCACAAATAGAATGTTCCCGAAAAAAATAAATTTCTTAAGAACAGTGGCTTCTGTTAGATTTTGAATACATGCTATATGGATTTTCCAGCCTACATTCGAGGCATCATTATTCCAGGAACCCTAAACCCTACAGCCTCATCGAGGCGGGGGGACGGGGCTATTGATGCAAAGCATCATGATACCTTAGACCCTCAACCCTATACCTTGAAGCCTAAGCCCTGTAGCCTATATAGGTATGCTTTATAGACTTTGGGGCCCAATGTAGGTTTTTCCTATAGACTCAGAGCAACAGGGTAAGCCCTAAACCTCAACATTATAACCTCAAGCCCGAAACCCCAACCCTAACACCTTAACTCTAAACCCTAAACCCTAAGTCCTAAACGCCTCATCCCAAACCCCAAACCCTAAACCTTAAACCCCAAACCCTAAACCCTCAAAAGAAGCCCCAGGCACTGCCGGCCGGGCTGAAAAGCAACAGATTCGCACTGGAAGCGGGGTGTTACTCAAAGCCAAATGCTGCGGCACAGGGGTTGGTTTAAAGGTCAGGTCGGTTTTTGTCCCCCTTAATTAAGTAAATAGAATATGGCTTTGGCTAAACCCATAATAAGATACTCATATACCCCATATTTAACTATTTGAGGGGGACTAGAGGTTGTGGGACAGGGGGTTCCTTGAGTGGTGTGTGTCTGGAGGGGGTTTCCCGTTCAGGGTTTTCAGGCTGATGGATGTAAAATACAGGATGTTCAGTGCCTGTGCAGGGATGATGTCAGTGTTTAGGGTTTAGGGTTGGGCTTACGGATGTCTAAGGGTTAAGACCTCTCAGTCGTTGCAAGAGTTGCCATGGGGGTGAGGGATCAGGAATAGGTTGGTCCGATATATTGTAGCCTACGACATCTAACCTTGCATACAATTGCAAAAGCAGCGAAAAGGACGTGCAAACTGGGCAAGTGCTGCATAGTAACGATTGGGGTTGGGGTTTCATGGCATCAAAAGGTGTAGGGTAAAGGCCGCAGGGAGAACACGACCAACAAAGCCAGGACAAGGGAATGAAATCGTTACTCCCATGCCTTCCAGACGCTGAGTTCTTGCACTTTGTAGGGCTTCTCATGTTGTCAACAAAGAGCTTCGGAGTAGTGAACTCCTTTGATATGTAACACTACGTAAGGACAATGTAAACGATACAGAGAAAGACTTGAGGGTCTAGAGTGCTCTGAAAGCATGTTGCCATATCCAGCACTGGATGGTGAAACTTTGCACGAATCAGTACCCATGTACCAACATGCTTGTTTCACTTCAAAATGTGTGAGCTAATGCAAGCGTTAGCCTGTCACATGTGAGCTGTTGTGGTATGGTGTGCCAGGTGAACAAGTATACGCATCAAATTTCTGACATGCAGGTCCATATGATGCAAGCACAGAAAACTGGACATGAAGATACTTTCTGGTAGCCAAAATCTTTTGGGTGTCAATTTTCATTGTATAAAATAATTGGTTTGGCGACAATTCTAGTTATGCTATATGGTGACTTCCCTAAATAAGGGAACCCCAATATAGACCCCTAAATACTATAGGCCTTATTATAGGGACCCCCAATAAGGTACCCCAAATTTAGGGAAACCCCCATATATGATTTCCCAAGAGCCCAAGGCGGCTGCCGGCTGCTGCCCTTGAAGGATTGCACCCAATTAAAGCAGTTCTGAACACCCTTAGTTATAGATGTAGGTTATATTACGGCAGGTATTATGTAGGGGTACCAAAATGGAACCCTAATTTTGGGAACTACCCTACTGTCCTCTATGACCTTCTGGGGCACAGCCGTTTCGAAGGTGGATAGCACGCGGCCTTCCTCCAAACGGCGCTTCAGGGAGACCCACATCTATCTAGGGTTTAGGGTTATGGTTTAGGCACCACGCCCCTCCTTGGACCCTCCAAATAAGGGTATATTATCCTTCTTTAGGGTACATGGAAGGCAGATGGAGGGTCTACGCATACATGAGTTTAGGTAATTGGGGCTTCAGGAGTCAGATATTTGAGGGTTCAAGAGAATAGGTATTTAGGGTTTCGCAGGAATAGGGATTAAGGGCTTGAGGGCGTTAGGCATTCAGGGGTGCGGCGTGTAGGGTTAAGGGTGTTCAGGATCCAGGGGCTGGGAGTTCACTAGGTTTAGAGGGTATGGGAGTTGCGTGAAAATGAGGACCCTTCAAGGGAGTTGTAGGGAGATGTTGCAGGTTTCGGTCAAGCAGAGCCCTCGGGAAACTGGGAGAGCCGGGGTTAGAAGGGGAACATGGGGGGGCTTCTGAAGGATTTTCTTAACACAATAGAAATGCTGGTTCTTAGCAGGGAATAAGGGAATCTATTTAGATACATATATATATATATGTATCTACATATTTAAGGTTATATATATAGGGGTTCTATACTCCCTTATTCCCTACTAAGGTCCAGAAAGAAAACATGTCTTGAGAAACTCTGGCTGGTAGCATTTCTACATCTATTCTAGGTTCCCCAGTAACCCTTTGATTAAAAGTGTACCCTTTTTACCCTATATTCATTTTTAATAAGAGGACCCTGAAGTGAAAAGGTGAAATTAAGGTTCTACTGGGCTACCTAATAGTTTGGCATCTACTAGAATAGAACCATACATGCTTGAGACTTGGGCGCAGTCTAGCGTTTCCAGCGCCGGTTAGGACTTGGCGCGAAGTGCCGCTCATTCTGCTGCTCGTCTTGCTTCATACAGGAAGGTGAAATTGAAAGGCAAAAACCGAAAACTCTGTTCCGGGAGTCCCTATGATGAGGATCCAACAAGGATTATAGCTTTTTGGGCAATATCGCGGGGCCCGGCTTTTGGAAACCGGCTTCAAAAGACAGGTCTGCTCCAGAATGAGTTCGATCAGTAAACTGCGAAGGCCACAATGCAAGTTCACAGCGCTCCCCCGAGCAAACCTTTGCGGGACAGGAACTCGTCTGCAAGCGCGATTTGCTTTTCGGGGTCCCTTGTATGCTGGTACTCTTTGGGAAGGGCGTAGCATTTGCGCGACGCTGCGACGACCCCTAGGTCCTCCATTCGCCCTTCATCGACCAGACTGTCGTCGACGTCGACACCCTGGCCATGTTCCGCTCGAATCGGAGCGATTATGCTGCCGCCATCCCTGATGAAGGGATCCTAGGAGCATGCCTCCTTGTATCGACCAATTTGGGTCGCCAGAAACGAAGCGATGTCCCTCGGAATGAACTCAACCGTCCCCTCCGAAGAAGTCAGGCCCATGTCAACGAAGGGGCCCGCCGGGCCCGCACGGTGGACATTAAAGATCCTACATGGCCCCTATGCAGCTTCTACCGTCGAGCAGTATGATCACAGTATACCAAGGTATAAGAATCAACCCTATTAACGCTAAATAACTCCATGCCTTGTCCCATTTGATTCTCCATTCTTGGGATAATGTTACCTTGAAGCCTCTAGTATATCAGTATCCAAAACCCTTCATCCTTCACAACCCTACACGACCTTATAAGATCCCTGGAGCCTCCATAGTTTTGAGAAACCACGAACTTTAAGGCTCCAAGTAACCTATCATCATATACTTCCCCAAGGCCTGTACCACAGTTACTCATACCAATATCCCAGATACCCCCTGATTGAACAGGTGGACCCTAAACCGAAACCCTAAACCTTAAGCTCTAACCCCTACACATCCTTAGCTACCAAATATGTCCTATATCCCTATAACCCCTTCCATCAACGACCCAAATGTTGGGCACACCGGCCCCAAAACCCTAAACCCTAAACCCTTACCGGAATGGAGCGCCAGCGGAGAGGCCTTTGTGCACACGACGGACCAGCGGAGCTGACTGGGGGGCTGTCCCTTTGTCGTCTGTGGCTCGCGGACCTAACAAAGGCGGCGGTGTGAGGCTTCTGGATGTGGCGCAGCTGGAGATATGGACGATATAGGGGTTATACAGGGTTGATGAAGGGATTTTATAGGGTTTGTGATGGGGGTATGTAGAGTTTAGGAGTGTATAACCCCAAAAATGGAGAATCACGTAGGAAAAATATGGAAATTCATCTTTGTCACAGGTCAGGCTTCAGGGCTTGGTTTGTGGCTTTTACCCTCTAAGGCTCTAATGTTCATGTTTGAAGAAATTTGGGCCCTCCTTCCACACCTTATGAAACTTTCAGGGAATCTTGAGCCCTCAGGTCAGGGTTCAGGTCTAGGAATTGGGGCTCATTGTTAGGGGGTCTATGGGGAATATCCTGAAAAATAACATTTCGATGTCTGTATATGAGGTACCCTACACTACATGGCGACAACATAACGAACCTTGGACCATCATGTTGGTAATTATTCAGGCCCTACCGTAACCCCACGGACACAGAACCTACAAAGCTGTGAATCTCTGGCTTTATTTCGCAGAAATGGTTTTCAACAACTACTAGTCACGAAATAGTGACTGTGCTGCATGGTTGGCGTCTACAAATGGATTCCGCTTCCCAAACCGGAATAAACCCTTACCCTAATTACCCTTGCAAGATTTTTTGGGTTGTAGAAATTGGAAAACAGCTTGTGGGTGTTTTATCATTCTGTGGATCATCTGGGTGATCATCACTTTGAGGATGTATTATTCATCATGCATGTGCCATTCCAGATTCGCCTCATCATTCAAGTTATAGTTATACTTATCAGTCCACAATCGATCCGTCATTCATGCATTATTTGCTTAGGCTTTCACTGCTCATCCTTCCCAGCTGCGCACCCGCTTAACCTACTTGGTCAGCATTGTGCAATGCCTATTCAAACTCTCTACGCGCCTGTAACTTCATATGTAAGAACAACTTTTGTTGTAGCAACAGTTGCTGTAGCAGTGACCGTAGCCGTAGCAGTAGTAGCAGTGGCAGTAGAAGGAGTAGTAGCAGTAGTGGCAGTAGGAGCAGGAGCAGTCGCCGAAGTAGCAGCAATAACAAAGGTAATCGTGATTGTTGTAGCTGTTTTTTGGTTGTTTCTAATCCAGAACCGAACCCAAGATGAACTGAAGGAACCCAAGCTAATCTTCGAGTCCAGGAACTAGTCCTGCATGAAATGAAGGCAGGAATTCAGGCTTGTTTTCAAATCCAGGAGGGAATCCCGGAACCAATCCAAGACTGAATTAATGAGGGAAACCAGGGTGCCCAGACGCCTGTTTCTGGGGGCCGCACCAAAAAGTGGCAAAACCCCACTTGTATTGAAATGGTATGATTTCTTATCATGTTTGATCGTTTCTGATTGTTTTTATCGTCGTTATCATGTTTATCGTTTTTCGATTGCCCCTGGATTTTCCTGCGCCAAATTCAAGACTTTTTGAATGGTTTCCACATTTTTGAAACCATTTCTTTATGATTTGGGTGAGTGGTCTAGATCTGCGAGACCATGCTTTAATCATTTTCAACTATTTTCGATTGCGGCCCGGATTCGGGCGGCCATTTTTGCATTATTTGGGACAGTGGCCTGGATCCCGGAAATCATGTTTGCATAATGTGGCACAGTGCTCTGCATTCAGGAAACCATACATACATGATTTCTTGTAAAGCGGGCTGGGATTTCAGTGGCAAAGACTTCTGTCCGTTCGTCTGCCATGCTGCGTGCGGCTGACCGCATGCTCAGAGAAATATATCATAAGTTTCATAGCTAGCAACTAGAGACAATAAAGCAGCTGAACCTAGCATCTAGCAAGAGACGGAACTCTTCACTTGCCTTAAAAGCTTGCGCCTGGTCAAACCAGCGTGGATTTTCAACATCCAGGACAGAAGCCATACATGAATTCCGATGATGATCGGAATCCATGACCAGAGACAAGACCTTAATGTAGAATAAACGGGTCTCCAGAATCCAGGGTACAAACTGAATGCAAAATCGAAAGATCTCCAGCATCCACCACACAAACCGAAGGCTGGACACAAGGAGGCAGAAGTACATATCCAGCACATAAGGATCTCGCATAAGAATCTCGAAGATGATCTTATAATGCTAAAAAACGCATAGTCTTACCACACCCCCCCCCCAATCTGTACCACAAAAAACTTATAGCCTTACTTCCTAAACCCCAAACCCCAAACCGCGCCAACGAGTGCGCCTTGCAGGTCACGGCAATGTTTGTCCGACTTCCGAGGTATCTTTGCCTTGGCACACGAGTTGCGATTCGGAGAGCGGCTACTGTCCCGAAGGGTCCATGTAGCTAGACGGCATTTCGCGGTTTCCATAAGTAAGGGGACCCGAATATAGACCCCTAAAATGTTGTAATCCGTATCATAGGGACCCCTCAAAAGGTACCCCTAATTTAGGTAAACACCCATTCCATTGATCTCGGCCATGAAGTAAGTAAACCGTAAAGCCTTTTGGGTCCGATGTATTTACAAAATACCTGCGTGGACCCTGTGGGAGTCAGTATTACTTCTGTTGCCAGCTGTGGCAGGCAAACGCAGACGTCCCCTCAAACCCCTTTTAAGAAGCTATACGGGGCCACTTGTTGAAATACTGTTAGCTTATGGAGTCCCATTGAAAGTTGGCATTGTCTGGTTGTTTTTGGCTTCGGGCTCTGCAGACGACAGAGGGTTCTTGCGCTTCAAGGGGCCCAAAGCCTCAAACTGCAAGCCGATAAAACCCATAAGTTTAAACCCTGAACTGCCCAGAGCACTAACGCGTGAACCCTAAACAACAAACCCCAAAGTCCTCAACCCAAAGCCAAAGCAAAGCCCAGAACTGCAATCTCCCAGAACCCCATACATACCATAGAGCCCTGGACCAGAGACCCAAAGCTTGAGCGCTAAAAACCTAAAAGCCCTAAGACCCCACTGGCTATACCTTGAACCCAGTGTAAACGTGGAATATCTTGTGGTGCAAAATCCGACCCCAGGTTTGACCGACCGCATATTCTGATTCCAGCCCTAATGTAGACCCCCAGATTCATAAACCCCCGTCCTTTAATGGGGAATAATAGGGACCCGAATATTATTACGGCCCTTAAAGCAGGGGGGTTCATTAATCACGGCTCTACATCAAGGTCAGGGCAGCTTCACGATGCATCGGCACCTCGGCAGAAGCATCAGCAACTAAACTAAGGATTTCAAAGGTTGGGTGGGCACTTAGGTTTCTTAAGGAGATTCTGCTGAGGGCTTAGGGTTTAGGTCTGTAGGGGTTTAGGGTTGGGAGTTTATGAGGGAGCTTAAAAATTGTGAACTTTGTGGTTTAGGCATTGGGATTTACCACCCGCAGGGTTTGCAGGTTCAGGGGTTAGGGTTTATCAGATATGTGGCGTCCCCTCAAGTGAATGGAATACACAGTACTGCCTGTAGGCGTGTAGCTGGAAGAAACAGGGAAGGTACTACGGGCAGATAGTCTGGGTGCACACAAGGTTATACCTTAGAACCCTGAGTCCTCACCAGCACAACTCCAGCTCAGGATAATCTGGGTTCCTTCTAAGGAATTTAATTTAAGTTACTATATTGGGGAAACCCTATTATTTACTATATATACCCATTATGGTAACTTAACTTAAGTTCCTTAACAGCAACCCAGGATAATTCAAGGTTGAAGAGGAAGCCCATTGATGGCTAGTAACGAACGGAAGGGATCCCTATATAGCCCCTAAGTAATCCTCCATAAGCATGCCCATACCAGTCTCTATCACCCATTGCTTCATTCCACAGTAGCCACCAGTAAGGCAAGGGTTCAGGGTGGCGGTTTCAGGTGTTCGCTTAAGGTTCGAGGTTGGGATTTAGGGTGTACCTGGGCTCAAGCACGAACCTTACCTGCGGCGCCCCCTAACCCCTGGGCTCTATCTCGATACAAAATGCCAACCTTGAAGCCTCTAGTCTACACAGGATAATTTTTTGGACTTTGGGCGATTTGAAGCCCGACAGTAAACATGCTACACTCAAGCCGACTGAACTCCCAAAGTTCACGTTCGGCACTCGTCGGAGAATACGTTTTGGGGTTGGGTGTAACGACTGCAGCCTATGCGGGCATTCGGGCCATTCATTTCCATCTCTTGCTAAGTACCAACCTCCACCAAGCTAACAACTGACTGCTGTCCTTTGCAAGGATGCTACATGATAGTTTCCCAAAATAAGGGGACCCAGAATACCACAATCCTTACTCGGGGGACCCCCAATAAGGTTCCCCTAATGTTTGAAAACCCACATATGGGTTTCCCTGCTTCTTGTTCAACGGTAGCAACCGGAGGTTCATGTCTCAGGCGGCCACACCGTCTTGTTGAGATCCTGGTGCATACGAGAAGACTTGCGTAGTGTGCAGTCCACCAGTTCTTAAAGGAACTTTGATGGGAACCTCGAACAGCGAACGCCAAGAAATTGTAGGAATAGAGCGAGAAATCAACTACCCTATACCCCAAGAATATAGTAGAAGCATAAAAAGACTGTAACAACCCTATTATATTCCTACTATACTCTTGGGGTTCCCTGTTTGGGGTTCCCACTTACTGCAAGGCTACCTCTAGAATCAAGAGGATGCTTAGAACTGGACCTAATCTTACTGTGTGTCAGTAGAGAAGAGGGGGATAAATCATAGGGTTTAGGGTTTAGGGTTAGTAGGGATTCAGGGAATGTATTATATAGCGGTCATATAGGCATTATTTTCCCACATTCCCTACTAAGAACGAGTAAGTAGTCGTAGCACGAATATTGCTGGAAGAGCAGCCCGCTTCCCGACCCGTTGTGCGGTTTGGGGTTTAAATGCTTAAGAGAACCAGTAATCTTCCAAACCCGAACAGCTCTGGGGCATAGGATGTGATCAATGGCTACGGCTTGCAATACCTAGGCGTCCAAATATTCCGTCACACTCTGTCAAACCCGATGTCCTCGGCACCTGCTATGCCCGGTGTACGGTCGCGCTGTGCCTGCTTTTGCGGATAGGGGCGTAGAGTTCACAGGTTGCCGTATACGGCTGGTTATACGGGATATGCTGGAATATAACCCCCCACAACCCACAATGGAAGCTCAAATGGACAACAACAAGGACAATCAAATGAACACTGGAAAAATATACATATGTAGATCTCCCGCTTTATAAGCCCTATGTCATGTTGCTTGGATTTACCGCTGTTACACTCGGATCCATCAGCGCCTTGGGTGTGGGGTCTTCGGGATTAGAGTTTGGTTGTTAGGATCTGGCCGCGGCCCATTGTTTTCCATTTCGTTTTCCCAAAAGCCCAAATCATGCCTCATTCAAGGCTGAGGGTTCGGTGCACTAGAATACAGAGGTTGTACTGCAGGAGCCGGAACACCCAACATTGGCAATCATTCCTGTAAACCTCTAGATACACTCGGTTTCCATGTCATCGTCAGCTGCTTAGGGTTTAGGGTTTAGGGTGCCTATATAATCCCTACATAGTCCCTACATCCTAAACCGTAAACCTTACCCAAATGGCCATGTACCCAATATTGAGGTACTTGGGATGTGGGTAATAGTAATTATACTGCAGGTTTTGGGTAGGTACATTATGATTAGTAGGTACTTGGACTCTTAGGGTTATTCAGCCTTCTACATGCGGGTCGAAGGTTTACAGCGCTTTTGCAAGGTTCTGGATTGTTGGGCCCTTGAATCTCAGGTCTGGAGACTGGGAATGGGTGGGTGTACACCCTATATAAGGGTTTAGGGTTCTAAACAAAGGCCAACAAGGGGACGACTGCCAGAAAAAAGATGTAAGGGGACAAATCTAGGTGTTCAGGGCAGAAAACAGACAACCAAGAGCCAAGAAAACATTTACTGTTCGGTTGTCTCTCAAGGCCATTATCATGAACCCTAAGCGCCACACGCTATTGCCGATCGTTTGGGCCCCAATGAACTGCAAGGCACTTGCAGAAAGTCCTACCTGAACCCCCAAAGTAGCCGAAAGGCCTTTGTTCTGCATACTTTTGGGTTCAGGTACTGTACTAATGAATCTGCAAGACGCGGAAGAAAGGCTCAAGTCGGGCTCGCGGCAAGCTTGCGTATTCCTGACTCCTATTCTAAAGCGAGACAAAAGAACCATTTAGAGTTTACGGTTTAGGGCTTCGTATAGAGGTTTACCATTCTGTTTATTGCTTCTTCCTTCCATGGGTAGCCTAAAGATTGGGGGCTGTCTTATACTGGGGACAACGAAAGCACCACAATTTTGATAACTGACCACCTAAAATCCCTGCTGCATGAGAACCTTAAACCCCAAGCCCCGTGTTACACCTGCTATCACCTGTTTCTTCAGTGCCTCAGCTGAGTTTCAACCCGCTCCTGGATCCTTTGTCTACTTTCCTGGACTTGCCTTGAAACATTCTATGCGGGCAACGTAGCTCAAAACGAATCCGCTAGTTCTAGAACTACCTATCTATCTGGTAGTTTCCCTAGATAGGGGGACCCCAATATAAACCCCAATCTACTGTAATCCTTTCTATGGGGACCCCCGAACAGGTACCCCTAATTTGGGGAAACCACCATTTATCTGTATATCTACATAAGGACCCTCAGAATCCCCTTCCTGCCCAATTCAGCGAAAGTCTGCCAAATCTGAATCTGAAGCCTAGGCACCAAAACCAAGCTAGAAGCTCTTCGAACAGAAGCCCAAAGGACCTAACGCGCCACTCTACTCTGTGCAGTCTCCAGTTTCAACCCTCCCCAAATGTATCACCCTAAGCCGCGAGCATGGAACCCTTCGAACTTTATCCCCTGCACGCTGTAAACTCTACACTCCGGCCTGTGTGTGCCCTACGCCCCGCACACTCAACCTTGATCTGCACAATCTAAACCACGGACCTTAACCAACATATCCTGGACACCCCAAACTATAACCCTACACTCCTTACTGTATAAACCCCAAAGCCAACAAACCCTACACAAGAGACGCCGACACCCCAAAGCAAAGACGGGCCGAACCGCCTTGAACTCATCCACAAATCGCTCGCCGAAAGTGTTCCCGGCCTGAAAGACAGCTTAAGGTTTTAGGGTTTAGGGCGTCAGGTTTAAGGTTTAAGATTTAGGGTCAAGGGTTTAAGGTTTGGGGTTTATAACGTAAGGTTTAAGGTTAAAGGTTTCAGGTTAAGGGTTTAGGGTTTAAGGCTCATATAAAGTTTAAGGTTTAGGGTTTAAGGGTCGACCTGCAACGCCCCTTACCTACTGTTTTATGGGTTATACCTACTAGGGTTTGGGAGTGTAGGATTGAGGCTTGGAGGCGTAGGGTTTTAAGTTTGGGGGTGGGGGATTTAGGGTTTGCAGGTGCTCCTTAAAGAGGGTTTTATGAGGGATTATATAGGGAACTATTATAAGGGTTAGTAAGGAGGATACTACGGGTTTAGACTATGGCTCATATGAGCTACAGTAAGTATTTCCAGAAAATGGTTCCTTGTTAGGAGCTATACTGAAGACTATACTAAACCATGAATCCCTTAACAAGCCTAACTTTGACAGTAGCTCATATGTACCTATACAGTTCCATACAGGCCGGGGACCTAGGTAAAAGAGTATATATATATATATCAGGTTTGTCTAGGGTTAAAGGACATGAGTTAAATAGGAGTTGAGGGCTGAGGGCTTATGTGAGCTCAGGCCTACAGGTTAGGGGTTCTCACGTTGTTTTTTCGTGATTTCAGGGAGTTAGGGTTTATGTGGTGGTGAGGGGTGAGGGCTTTGCACAGCACATGGCATGGTGTATGCATGAAGGAAACTAGCTCCAAAGGATGTCCTCAACAAAGTGTCTATGCCTTGACAGGTACAGCTGTCTTCTTCCACTTAGACAACGCCGGCGACTCCCCTTGCGGAGTCCAAATAGCCCAGAAGGAGTTGCGCACGGTGCGGCACACTCCCCTGCGCAGGCCAGTCAGCATATCGTTGTCTCCATAGACTGGCCCATCCTGGCAGGAATGAGGGGGAGCTGGATCTCACGAATAACTAGTCTCCAAGGCGAGTCCCTCGCTCCATTCATGGAATGTATCGAGGATTTGTCCAGATGATGAATCTGGTGGGAACTCGAATGCAAGGTCCCTGAAAGCTGAACGCAAGCAATAAACGCCAGCATCGTGACATGCAACGCCATCCGAAGACAAGCTTTTCCCAAACGATGGGTGACACTTGTTTAGCCCGAAACATAGCATGCATAATATTTTCGGGGCTCCCATTAAGGACTCCGTATCTTTGGAACCCCCTAGGTCCTACTACCCCACACGCTCCAGTAGGCGCCAAACCTGCACTGATCTGGGTGTGGGGACACGCGGCCATCGAGTGCCCCGTATCCAAGAACCTAGCAATCCCTACAACCTAAATCTTTCCAGCCTAACACTCCAGACCGCAAGTCAAAGCGACGCCTATACGCGACGTCATTTCAGTGTCTCGTTACCTTAAGTGCCAGCCGTGATTTTTATGCTGATGCACATTATGCTCAAGTATCGTGGGTGGTCACAGGGGTACAGGACAACGCAACTACAGGCAATGAACTCCCTTGCAGCAAGGGCATGTAACAAGTGTTTGTTCATCTAGGCTCAAAGTTTAGATGCCTCTTTGTCCCCATTTAGCGATCAACGCAAAACCAACCACGACAGCGACGTCAACCAGGACCAGGAAGACGGCCAACACAGAAAGAAAAAACTCTGGGCCAAAATCGCGGCGTACCGTTATGCACAGCAAACACTACCAAAAGAAGCAGCGTCTTCAAACCTTTAACACAAAGAAGCTGCGAACATAAAACCTGAGCACTCGTTGTCGTTAGCAAGACTCCCTCAACCTTACATCCGAGTGTAACCCCGAATCCCCATGGCTCAAGTATCCAGCAACTACATACTTAAACCCCCAAACATGCTAGAGGAATATAGCGTAATCGATTTGGGAACACACGAAGAGTCTAAAAGCTTGAATAAAGACAAACCCTGTACCCTAGGATCCCGTGAAAAAAACAAAACCCTAACACACAACCTGAACCCAACTAATCCCCAAACCTCTTCAAACCTGTCCCCCTAACCCTAAAACCTCTGCAACCCTGTAATCCGGGTTTAGGGCCTAGGGTTCAGGGTTTAGGGTTCAGGATTTAGGCTTCAGGGTTAGGGTTCAGGATTTAGGGTTCAGGATATTGAGGGTTTAGGGTTCAGGGTTTAGGGTTCAGGGTTCAGGATATTTAGGATTCAGAGTTCAAAGTTTAGGATTCAGGATGTAAGGTTTAGGGTTTAGGGTTCAGGGTTTAAAAAGGTCTGGCCTGGATCACGTCGCCGATAGAGAAGACGAGGAGGTCCAGGGTCGACAAATGGGGCTCTGCCTGGGTGTAGGGTTTAGGGTTTAGGGTTTAGGGTTTAGGATTTTAGGGTTTAGGATTTTAGGGTTTGGGGTTTAGGATATTTAGGGTTTAGGGTTTAGGAGTTACGGTGGATACTAAAAATCTTGCATGACCCTAAGTACCTTACACATTGGGAGTTGTGGCACTATAGTATACTAAGGTCATGCAGGATTTTTAGTATTATCAGTAGGACCCCAACAGTTCAGGGATAGGGATTAAAGATTAGGGGATAGGATTTAAGGAATAGGGTTTAGGGACCTGGGTTTACTCGTAAACCCAACTCATTAGCTGCAGTCTTTTCATGGGTTAAGTTATACCTACTAATTAAGGGGTAGTGACTACTCAAATGTCGGTCCTTGGGGTTACGGGTAGGGTTTAGGTTTTCAGGACCCTCAGGGTTTGGGGATTAGGATTTCGGGATTATGTAAAGGCTTAGGGATTCGGGGTTGGGAATAAGGGTTCAGGAATTAGGGTTTACGGTTTAGGGATTAGGGCTTAGGGAATCGTATCCAGGGATTAGGGTTTAGGGACTACCGGCTGGCGGGACTTCTTTCTCTTACCGTCCTTGTCGGACGCAGTAGACTCTTCCTCTTCAGAGATGCTCTTGTCCGGCTCCTTCTCTTTCTCAGCCTTCTTTCGAGCCTCCTCGGCCTGAGCTTCCGTGCAAGTCGGCCAACTCGGCTCGGGGTCCGGCTTATCAGCACGACCCTGCCGCTTGGACGTACTCAACTCCCAGGTACCATAGTCTGGTTGTCGTGCGGGTGCTGGTTGTTGTGGTTACCGTGGTTGTAGTAGATGCTGTCCTGCACAGGCCAAATCGCCAAGCATCTTATGCATAGGGACGACGGCTAGGGATGGTATGGACTCAGGCTTCGGAGCTCGCATCTTCTTCTACTACTACTACTACTACTACCACCGTTGCACAAGCATCTTCTCAGAGCAAGGGTGCCTGGGCGACAGCAAGGGCATAGGGTCTAGGGCCCAGGGCCAGGGGATCCTGGCGGTCCGTCCCAGAAATTCCAAGGGCCTGGAATTTAGCCTGAAGAACGTTCAGAATTCAGCACTGTAGAGATCCGGGAATGCCTTTTGCACTGCCCAAATGCACAGGCCTATTCTTTGACGAAAGGCATGACGTGGGCACTGGAGGTCCAGGTTTGATGATGGAATGAAAGCTAGGCTCAGCATTAGGGTTGCGGGCACCTGTACACGGCTTAGGTTTAGGGGGCTTAGGGTTTAGGGTTTAGGGTTTAGGGGGTTGCGAGTGTAGAGTTTTAGCTTTGCATGGGGCTTGGGGATGAGGATCCAGGATTAGTCGGGTCGACAAATTGGACTCTGCCCTGTTTGGGATCTCCGTAGGTATATGATATATTGCGAAACAATGTTCCGCAGAGGGGTAACAAGAAGAGACTACAGATTACTTCGGGGGTCAGGAGGACTTAGTGAGTATACGTAGAATGTAGAACCCCTATAAGCCATGTGAGCGGTACAAAAAGCTCAGAGGGCCGTCGTATATTCAATTGAACAGGCTGTCGTTTTTTTGTTATTCTGATCAGTTCCCATCAAAAATGAAAATTACTAGATTATCTTTTTGTTCCCTCCAATCTTTTCCCATGTTCTGGCGCATGGCCGATGAGTTGTGTCAGTTCTATGTCAACCCTAGTGTGCCTGGTTGCTACCCAAACTCATGTAGTAACCTGCAGTCGTTCCTGCTGTCATCCTACTCACTAAGTCTTCCTGAAACTGCAAGTAGTTCTTTCTGCCAGCTCTGGGACATTGTTTCAACCTTTCTAGGGTTCAGGGGTTTAGGGCTTTAGGAAACAGGGATAAGTGCTAAGGGTTTCAACTTGAGGCATGGGAACGCTTTCAGGTTCTCAGGTCAATCTCTGGCCGCTGTGCCAGGAATCCCTCTACATAGACTACATAGCTACCCACCAAAAAACGGAACAACCTTAAACCTCAACGCCGCAAACAATCAAAACACACACACACACACCCGCG
>CAJNIZ010024446.1:66489-78884 GCA_905231905.1 Symbiodinium pilosum
GCAGGATTCTTAGTATCCTCCGTAGCACCCTGGTATTTTGGGTCGGCAAATTGTCGCTACAGGGTGGGGAGGGGGGGGTACTATCAGGAGAGATCTTGCTAGGGACATTCTCTGGCTGGAACTCAGGGCTTCCCAGTCTATGGATGAACAAAAAGTTTTTTTAAAATCTAAATGCTCAGGGTGTGTCAAGTTTGGGGCTCCAAACCCTGAAGTCGAAATCTGATGCTCTGACCGATTAGCCATGCGGGACTTTCCCAAAGCTATCCCCAGGCAGTCCGAAAAAAAAAAAAAAAAAAGCCCTAGAAAGTGCTCTTCTACTCCCCATACATCCCACGATGCCCTGGGCTATCTGGAATGCTTCGTTAGTTGACACCATGGGGTTTAGGGTCTACAGTCGCCCAGAGTGGTTGGCGATTGCAGCAAAGCAGTCCATAAGTATTCGCTACTGACCTTCCGGTCAGTCCAAGCTTCTCAAGAGAAAGACGCTAACACCTGAACCCTATACCCTCAACCCGTCTCGTCCTCGAAGTGGACACCTAGCCCCTATGAACTCAGACACGTCTAGGGTTGAAGGTTTAGAGCCCCTAAGCGTGACTGCGAAATCCTAAGCCTTTAACCCTAACTCTTCAGCACCCTTTAACCCTAACTCTTCAGCACTAGTCACTAGTTCACATAATCCCCAAACCCCGTGATCCACTTACGCATGGACAGTAAACCTTAAACCCGAATCCTGTAAACCCGCAACCCCACAACTGGTTCTTCATTCTTGCTGCTTTTCCTTGGTTGGTGATATGGAAATGAAAGCTCCTTGCCAAGAATAACACAAAAAACCTCGGGACCTTCAAACCCCAATCCCGAACTCCCAAACGCCTCCTCATTCATCATCCCTGAACCTCCTTAAGAACCCTAAACCCGAAACCCCTGAATCCCCTGAACCATTCCTAAGCCCTGCCCCCTAGGCCCCATGAACCCTCCATTCCCTCAGATCTTTAATAGAACCCTCAACCCTTATGCAGATACTACGTGGCACTTAGGACCCCTACTAAGGGTTGACCCTTAGGCACCTGTAATAGGAATATAATGAAATCCCAAAGGGTTAAGGTTCTAAGGTCCAAGCTAAGTCCCAAGGAGGATATATATATATATATAGATATGTATATACATATACATATATTGCTGCAAGCCCTTGAAGTAGCACCATGAACCAAGAAACACCACATACCCAAATGAGTAGTGTTTTTTGGGTGGTTGAACCTAGTAAGATTATATTCCTTATATAATATACTATACCCCAAAAGGGGGATATAATCTTACTCTATCTTGGGTACCATAATATTTCCAACTAAAATACTACGCATATCCTAAACCCTAATGCTTAAACCCTAAACCCTAAATAGTAGTTTCCATTTTCTTTTCCATTATCCCATTATAACCCCTGTATTATACCAACCCTAAACCCTAAACCCTAAACCCTGAACCCTAAACCCTAAACCCTGAACCCTAAACCCTGAACCCTAAACCTAAACCCTGAAACCTGAACCCCAAAAAAATACTACTCAAATGCGACCACGCCTGGCAGCGAAGGGACTTTCCTCGCCGCCCTTTGGGTCTGGTACATAGCGCCTGGGCAGCTGAAGGGCGGTTTACCTTAAGGCTTTAGGTTCTGGGGTTTAGGTTTTAGGGTTTAGGGTTTGGGGTTTAGGGGGTCTAAGGGGCTTGGAATGGAGGTTTTGGAGAGTTTAGAAATTGTATAGAGGGTTTTGCGGGTTCACGGTTTCGGTTTTAGGGGGCTCAAGGTTTTTGTACTATTCCAAGGGAACTAAGATGCAGAACCAGTCCTTCCCTCATGATGGAAACCCCCACCCCCAACCCTCACATAATGGGTACTCCCGATACAGTTGTGAGCGGTGGGGGGCATTTCCCGAGGTAAACTAGTAGTAGATACTTAGAGCAGGGTTCCCGGTACATATTATACTATGGCTCCATAACGATCATGAGGCAGAAAATGATACTTGTTCCGGTGTTCAAAGCACAGATATCCAAATGAGAGTCATCTCAAAACAACCCAAACAAACTCTAAACAAACTCTGCAAAGCCGCCGCCGCACCCCCCCCCCTCCTGTCACACACCCAGGACCTAGCATCCTCCATCCAAAACGGAACCCTAACACCTGCTTACCACAGATATCCCTGAACCCTAGATCCCCAAACCCCTAACAAAACAAACATTAAAAACCTAAACCCTACACCGCTGAACCCCAAATCCACAAAACCAACACATCACTGTCATCCAAATTCCTGCGCCAGGGCCGCTGCAGCATCGCTTCACCGAAGCAAGTAAATCTGGGATTCCAGGCATCCTGTCAAATATAGGGGTTAGGGTTATGTGGGGGTTCATACAAGGGTTTATATAGGGAATATATAGACAGAATGGAAAAGAACATGGAAACTACTATAATTTCTTATATAAGGTTCAGGGTTTACTGTCTCGACAACTTTGAGGTTGGGGTTTTATGGTCTAGGGTTTAGGGGTTTAGGGGTTTAGAGTTTAAGGTTTGGGGGTTTAAGGTTTAGGGTTGATGAGGATAGGATTTAGAAGTTTTAAGGTCTAGGGGGTTCAGGGTTTAGGCGTTATAGGGCTTACCAGTTTAGGGATTCTTTCCCTGGCACCCTCCAAGTACCGTCACTTAAGCCTAGATACGCACAATGAAGAAACCTGAAACCCCTATGCAAGGAGATACGAAGGGTCGAGGTCTACGGTTTTGGGATCGAAGGCAGGTTCCGCCCTATAGGGGTGAGCGCTTACACGGCTTTGGGAGGTTCTTTCTAACTTTTTTGGTCTGAGGTGGAGTTAGGGCTCTGGGCAAAGACGGCTCCGGTCGGCCCCAGTCCAGGTAACTCGACTGCATATCAGCCATGCGGCATTGCATTTAGAATATATTCCAAAGTAGGGTTCAGTACGGCTTTTTCTAGAGTAGGGCTTGTTAGGATATTTTCCAAAGAAAGGCTTATTAGGGTATTTTCTAAAGTAGGGTATTTTACAAACTATTCGAAGAGATGTTCTTCAGGGCATCACTGTCTGGGATTAAGGTTCCTGGACCCTTTCGGAGTAGGGGTTGAAAACCAGAATTCAGATGTTCATGTTGGGTCCAGGGTCCCCGGCCTAGTCTAATAAGACGGTTTCCATAACACCAACCCGCAACCCCCAAAAAATTAGGACCCTGTGGCTATCATAGGTTGTCAACCCTTATTCAAAACCCTAAACCCTAAAACCCTAGTCGCAAAGCCCCATAAAGCTGAGACCCTCAACCTTGACCAAATAGACCAGGTACCTACCCTAAGGGTCCAAGGACCCCCAAAATGGGGTCCCTTTAAAGGGGTTATAGGGGGATAATATAGGCTATATAGGGATATATATTTCTGGGGACTATATAAGGGTCCAAGGACCCGAATAATAGGATTTTAGGGCCCAACCATTAATATTATAGTAATTGGGCCCTGAAGCCCTATCATTTGGGTCCTTGGACCCTTAGGGGGTATATAGTTCATGTATGCTTAAACCCTTATAAGTGCCGACATAGGAACCCAGTCGCGGCCTAAGTACGTTTTACAGGTACTTGGACCCTTTGAACTAAGAATGTCTGCACCTGCGCATCTATAGGTGTTCTTCAGAGCTTCATGTAAAGGAGGACTGCTTGAAAGGCTCAGGGCGCAAGGAGTCATCTTAACTCCAAGGCACTCAGCTGCACCCGGACCCTACACGTCCTTCCTGCCCAAGGGTTCTGACCTACAATCTCTTGGGGTTTAGACCCTAAACCCTAAAGGAAGGCCATCCAGGGTCCAGGTCAGGTACATAGGGGCATGTCCTTTCAACTCGACTTCATGGGACGCCCAGACGACAAAATCCGAAAGGTTCAGGGTTTGCGGCCTCCCTTTGCGAGCTTCTTGGGAGGTTCAGGGCTTAAGGCCTTCCATCGTTGCTTAATACAAGGAACCCACAAGGCTCATCCTATCTCCTGGCGATGTAGCCTACAAGAGTCTGATGCACATTCACAAAGAAGGCCAGCTAAACAAGGGAATTCAGTGGGTAGCTCAATTGGAAACCCCACGCCGACCTACCCGGCAGTTCCCATATCTAGATCAAAAACACACTAGCAGACCTAAACATGAAGGTCCAGGAGAACATGTGAATTTCATAAATCCAAGCCCACCTCCCCAACTCAAAAACCGGAAGCCCAGAACCCTAAAGACCTAGACCACTCAAATCCCGTGATGCTAAACATCACCAAGGAAGTCTACCATACTGCAGGTTGAAAAACCTAATCTGCAACTAAGATCTCCCTAAGGCATCTAAAGCTCCCAGAGTTCTGCTACAGGTGTCGGGCTTGGGGTTTAGGGTTTAAGGTTGTGCGTTTTGGGTAGTTAGGTTTCAGGCTTCCCTGTATAGGGATTCCCCCACTTAAAGCACAAAACCTGAAACCCACCGATCCTACACCCTTGCGACGCAAACACACAGACGGCCTTGTCCGTTTGTTCAGCTCTGCTCGGAACGCGACGGTGCAAAACCTCAAGGCTAAAAGCTCCAAACACCGGGGTTGGTGGACCCTGCAAGCCTAGAATTACAAGCTACAAGTCACCAAACTTACTGGTGGTTAGTAGGGAATAAGGAATAGAATGCCTGTATAGCATATTCCTTTCCCCCCTTTAACCCCCGGTAAGTAAACTGTAGGTCTTAAGTTAGAGGTAGGGCTTCCCACCTGTCTGCTTAGTAAGTAGTGGAAGGTGAATCACCCGCTGAGGCCTATCAAGGGACCGGCCTACAATACTGAGTCAACCTAATAAGGGAGGAGAATTGCGGTTTAGGGTTCAGGGTTTGGGGGGAACTATTTTTGAAAAGCCTTCTTGGGGATTCGGTTGCAGGAATAAGGATTAGCGATTAAGGATTAGGGCTTGGGTGCCTGAGGCTAAGTATGATCAATGACATCAAAGCCTTCCTGCGAACCCGTCAGATTCTAGCATCCGAGGATCAATACCGCAATCTAAAACTCTGAGAGTACACAACGCAAAAAGCCAATGCCGCCCTCTAACCCTAAACTCTAAGCCCAAACCCCTAAAACGTAAATCTTAAACTGAGTGAGTACAAACCCCTTCTAGAAACCAGGTAGCCGCACTATATGGAAGTTTTTCACAGTGCGGTACAGCGGTATGATGATCTACAGAATTCACATTGTCTTAGGGTAATATAGGGAAGTGTTCGAGAAACTTGCGTGCGGTCCTCAGCCCTAACCCCTGAAAACCAAAAGCCGTTAAATCCTGGTTCAGGATCTAAGAAAAAGTAAACCCACAGGCCGCTAGCATGGGATTCGAGCCCATACCTAATACATGCCCTACTTGTACCATCGAGGGCCCCCACAATCCCCGGCTACAGCCCGATATTAGTTAGGGCCCATACTTGCAACCAACCCTAAACCCCAAACCCTAAACACTAAACCCCAAACCCTAAACCATAGATGAAACCTGAAGCCTAAAGCCTAAACTCTGTCTCAGCAAGGTATATGACCTCAGATTCCCGTGGCTTGACCTCCAACCCCACGTAGCCGCCTATCTAAGGACGGTTAACGGACGGTGCTGCTTTTGGGTTTTCTGCTGGCTTGTTGCATGTTAGGTCTGGAAATTGTAGGGTTTAGCTTCCTCCTCCTCTCTTTAAGGCGTGGTCTTTGTTGGCAGAACCAACCCCGAAATACGAAGACCAGACTATAATCACATAAGCTACAGTTTAGGGTTTAGGGTTTAGGGGCTCAGTATTTTCTGCATAACTAATTGACATGTGTTCTTACT
Organism: Symbiodinium pilosum; assembly: GCA_905231905.1. NCBI lineage: Eukaryota > Dinophyceae > Suessiales > Symbiodiniaceae > Symbiodinium > Symbiodinium pilosum. Next base: position 72,327 of record CAJNIZ010024446.1, read on the forward strand.
AGGGAATATATTGGTGTGTAAACTACCGAAGGGATTCTATGTCCACCCTTAAGGGTCCCTTTGTAACCCTAAGGTTGACAGCAACTCATGAAACGATAATAACCAAAGATCCTTCTTACTATTAGGGTTCAGGGGCAATTCCGGAACCCCTAAATCCTAAACCCCAAATCCCCTAAATCTAAGGTTTAGGGTTCAGGGAGGCCCTTAGCCCTAAACCCTCCACTCCTTAAACTGGTAAGAACCCTGCATAACCCACTCAACCGTAAATCCTAAACCCTAAACCGGGCCAACAAATTAGCCAAGGCCAAAGCTAACGAACTCCTAAATTTTGCTACTTTCCATGAAGAGCGCATTGCAATTTTCACGCTGCAAGACGATGATTCTTATATGCAATGGGGACCTTGAAGAAAGAACCTCACTTTTTGGAAACCCTACCTACGCTTTACTCAAACTTTCCAGTTTATTTTACATGTTCTCGTCCATTTGCTTCTGCATTCTTGGAATAATCACTGCAAATCCTGAATAATACCCATACAACATTGCTTTGAACATCCACGTTTGCCAGGTCCTACCGGCGTAGCGCTCTGCTGAGGCACAAGCCGAAGCCGCGCAAACAGCTGGCAGAGCCCGGAAAGCATAAGCAGCATTCATCCCTATTTTCTCCGAAAGTGGTTCCCGTAGGAGGTTAACCGGGTTAATAGGGTTTAGGGTTTTAGGAGAACACCTTCCGTGTTGTTCGTAAGATTGACGCTCGAATGAGCATCATGATCATGATCAGTGTTTGTTGATGTTGCCCTTTCTGCGCATTACGTGTTCCACTTTGGTGCCACGGCTTCTTGCTGGGTAGCTCCGGGACTCATCATGCAAAAAGAGTGCCCAAGTTGTGTGAGCCCATAGCATTCCGTATATCTGAAAACTTGGCATAACGACCGAGGTAAGACTTTCTTTGAAGTAGTCAAGGGCTCTAGAAGAGGGTGTTAGGGATCAAGATATGGTTGTAGAAGTATACACGAGCGCGATGAGTGGAGAATATTTTTAGTTATTTAGGCTGTTACACTACCAATGCAACTTGCGCATGTTTCTTTAACCAGCTCAAGCCCGATTGGCTGCGCGTGCTTCACTGGCGGGGAACTCTGGTCCTCACGCGGTTTAAGGTTCAGAGTTTATAGGGTTTTGGGTCAGGTTGGAATGATGGGACCATAGCATGAGCCTGAAATTATGAGCCTTTGTATAATGATAATGTGTACTACCCAACAAACCCAAAATAAGGGCCCACAGCTAGCAAAACCCAAGAAAAGGTAAATCCTCAGCATTGAACTTATGGTGTAGGGTGCTGCGGACCTTACAAGATCAAGTTAAATCTTGCAGCACTCAAGGCTAGGAAGATGCCATGATTCCCAGGCCGGGAGCCCAGTACCGGTTGATACTGGTTTGGTGTTTTGGGTTCAGGATTTAGGGTTTTGGGCCCTGGGTTTAGGGAAAATCCTCCCTGGCTGTAAGTACCCCCAACTTTCGGAGCTGTGGTATTTTCATTATACTAAGATCAAGCAGGACTTTTTGCATGAACAGAAACACTACAAAGTCAGTCAAACCCTGGATGGTTTGCTAAGAGATTTTGATGACTGCTGATATGCCTATGACTGAAGATAGGGTACCTGCTGCGGAGTTCTAATGATGCCTGGGGAACCAGGACAGGCTGGACATCCTTCTCAAACGCATAGGGCATGGAAAGTAGCCAAACCCGAAAGGTCTCATAGTCGCGCTACCCTATAAAGACCAAAGGCAAAAACACCTGCAAGCCTCAACCTCAAGTCTACACCGGCGACCAGAACTCTTGCACTTAAGGTCCCTAGAGATGCATCCCTGAACCCTGACCTGTTGTGGGTTGGGACAGAATAACGCAGAAATCTGGTGGGGCTCAAACCCTTCAGGGTCCTGTTTGGAAGTGCCTGTTGCTGTAATAAGGATTTCTATTACCGTGGGGCATAATAAAAATGTTCTCCCGTAGGTGGAAGCTCCCACATACCTGCATCTTCCCGATGGGCTTTAATACTAAAACTATGGAACCCTAAACCCTGAACCCAGTACTATGAAGAATCCGTAAACGCTAAACCCTAAACCAGCTATAGAATACAAGTTCTTTCCACCAATGACCCAATGATCCCAAAACGTGAAGCCTCAAAACTGGCCTTACCACAGAAACATGCAAACGTTGGGTACTGACCCCACCCAAGAACAGTTTATGATCGGGGTCATATTAAGGGATATAACTTCGTGAGAATTATTTTCCGGCTGTTACTGAGTGGCAGCACCCAATGCAAATGCAAAACAAAGGCAACAAATCAGGCACGACGCCTTGCTATACTAGGGTACCTCTCGATTTTCGAAGTAACCAGATCTCCAACCCAACGGATCCTAAGATTCTATACAGAACCCTAAAGCCTACATCTTGTATGGCATGATATATACGGCTTGTATGTTAGAATATAGTACGACTAGTGTGGTTTGGGCTAGTCTCCCACATAAAGGTGCTTAGGATGAGCAACGCATGCAGCCTCCAAACGCTCGCAAGCTCTGACAGCGTTGCAGGCTCAACCAATTTCTAGCGTAGAAGTTTACTTCAAGTAGCCCTAAGCCCAAAACCATAAATCCTAAACCCTACACCCTAAGCCCTAAACCTGGAAGCCTGAGCCCTAAGCCCTAAACCCTAAACCCTAAACCCGTAAGCTCAAGGGCTATCCCACAAGACTTCAAGCCTCTACACTCATGACCATACCCTGGGGTGCATGCAGACTCCTGATACTGTCAATGGACAAGACCCTGCACGACCCTGTTTATATCCAATCCTCAAAATGTGGCAGTGTGGTATATCAACCAGATGTTTCAGGGTCTAGTCCTGAATCAAGAGGATGGCAAGAAGGCCGGGATTCTAAACTCTGGAGCTCCAAACCCGGGTTTAACTCTCGGTTTAGGAGTCAAGGTGCTAACCCCTAGAAACGAAACTCTCGGTTCACTCTCAGGCTCTGGGACCCCCTATCAAAGGGTATACATTAGGGTATACTTGGGGGCTATATTGGGGCTATATAAGGGTATATAGGGGTTATACAGGGATTATATAAGGGTTATATAGGGATTATACACAGTTGCCGCAGAAAGCTCAGGATGGTTTGCGGAGGCTTATGCATGGTAAAGCCAAGCATCGCTTCTCAGCATCGTTGAAATTTCCCTTCTAGACCCATACAGAACTCCTATGCATATGTATGCCTCTTGTAGAACCCATATAACTCCCATACGTATACATATGTATATATGTAAATGTATATGTATACCCTCTGTAGAATGCCTGGGAACCCTGGAGGCAGCAAGCGTACTGCGGCGGCATCGTCTTCGCGCGGACGGACGAGCGCTCGAAGCGGACCCTCAGTCGCTTGCGCGATGTAAAGAGTACAGGGCTTTGTAGGGATTAGGCGAAGCCCAGTACTATATGAGTTGTGGACTAAACTCCTAACATCCTATAATACTCCCCTACCTAACCCCCTAAGGAGTTGAGCTATAGCCCGGGTCCCTACTAGGAGGAATCCTTTAAGGATCCTTTTTTGAGAAACTCTGTTGCTAAGGCTACTTCAAACAATGAAACTTTGGGGATTCCTGGGTACAAAGCTGCGGCATTCCGCGCGATCAAAGATCTCGAGGCAGACAAGCGGTATGTGAAGATAAAAAGGCTCTGATAAGGCTGCCTGGAACGCGATTTGAGAAGACTGCCTTAACCCCAAACCCTAGACGCTAAACGTTTGCCAAGGGCTTCTCGAATGGCGTGAAGTATGCAGGGGAATGGCATGGGACCTTCTTTGTGGGGTTTGCGCAGAATTTAGGTTCTCAACTGTGAGGAACGAAGCCTGAGGCTGTAAGTCAAAAAAAACAAATACAAATTGCGTAACCCGCAATTCAAGACATCAACCCCCAAATCCAAAGTTCCGTTGGCTTCCTTCCCCAATTCCCAGACCGCATAAGCCCGAAATACTGATGCTTACCCAAGGGCTCCAATGTAGTTGCTTTTGGGGCCTGCTATGGTTTTTTGGTAAGGGGCTATACTCTACTACCAAAAAGGAACTACCTAAGCCCCAAAAGCATGAAAAAGAATAGCCCCAAACCCATAATAACAGCCATAAAGGCCATTATTTTACATACTTTTGGGGTCGAGGTACATAGGAGGGCCAAGGCACCCAGTTTCCGGCTCGTCCCCGTAGACTTTGCGTCGCAGCACCTTGTGCTCGTCCCTGCAGCAGTGGTGCTGTCTGCTACAAAAAGGTATGGTTTTACCTAAACCCTAAACGCTAAACCCCTAAACCCTAAACCCCTAAACCCCTGAACCCTAAACCCTAAACCCTAAACCCTAAACCCTAGCCTCTCCGCCCCCACCATTACTATCTATATTGGGGTCCCCTTGTTATAAGAATGGAAACTATCACATAGGCTGATGGCGTTTACGTGGGGCTTAGGAGTTAGATCTAGGGCCTACCTGAACCCAAGAGTATGTAGAATAGTGGCCTTTTGGGCTGGATTTAGGTGTTTTTGGGCTATGACTTTACCTACTTTTGGGGTTCAGGTAGCTGACAGCATAGGCCTTCCGGCTGCGGGATTAGGGGTGGCGGGGCTTGAGTTCTTTCAAGCACATCTGAGCCATAGTCTCAACTGCTAGCAACCCCCTTGATAACCCCTATAGTACTCCCCTATATAACCCTGTATATAACCCCCTTTAAAGAGCTTAGATAATGACACCTGTAAATTCAAAGTGGAAAGGACGGTCTCGTTTGAGGGTCCCAGATCCGGAAGGGCAAGAGCACCCGTACGTTTCCTAAGGTGTGAGTGATACGCGGCCACCCTGTCTCCAAGTCAAAACCAAGCCCTCAACTGAGGAAACCTCACGTGATACTAGGATCTTTGAAATGAGCTATAGTCTATCTCCCTTAATAGTCCCTACAAAATCCCCCTTTATAATCCCCTATATAAACCCCTGTAAGGAGTTCAGACTATAGCTGATATGGTTAAATGTATATACCTCAATTGCGGCGCATCGGCCTTCCAGGGAATTATCGGAGTCTCCTGGGCAAGCGCCTGTTTTGATCCATCAATCCTAAACATAAACCATAAATCCCTACACCCCTTGACACTGAAACCCTAAGACCCTAAAACCTTAAGACCCCCAAATCCTAAAGAACAAAACTAAGCCCTAAAACCACAAATCCTAAAACCCTGAAACCCTAAGACCCTAAACCCGCAGAACTAGAACATGCCGGGCTGTAGAACACTGCCAAGCAATGCCTCAACTTACGCACGTCATCGAGGGCTTTCCTGAGCTAAGTGCTTTAGCTTCAGGCTGGTGGGTGAAGGGTTTAGGGTTTAGTGTTTTTTAAGATTCTGCGTTCTAAGGTCCAAGGTTTTGGGTTGAGGCTTAAGAGCTTTGGGTTGAGGGTTTGGGGCTCTTTTTGGGGCGTAGGCCCGGGAAGGTTTGATCTACATGCATCCCCTGCGTATGCAGAAGGGAGGGTTTTCTGATCAAAGGCTTCCATCTCATGATTTCATGGTGTGGGCTTCCCACATGGGTCATCCCTTATGGACCCTTATGGACAAAAAAGCCCTTCGTGCAGACTCCTAGTCTCTTTATAAACCCTATATTCCCAGAGTCTCCTGGGGCCGTTTAGAGCCTCATGGCGGAGTCGCTCAAAGTCCAACTGGCCAAAACAACCCCTGAGGGCTCATTGTAGCACAGGCTTCGTGAAGTATATGACTATTGGGTACTTGAACCCTTAGGTGAACAGATGGACTCCATTGCAACTTAGATTGGTTCTCCGGACTGCAAACTTCAAACTGACCTGTGGCCTCATGAAATCGGCAGGGCAGCGTCAATGAAGCCCTATCAAGTTCCCTAATGTGCCCTGGAGGCAACGGCGTACTGTACCAAGGACTGCTCCGAGAACTCAAGTAGGTCAGTCGTGAGAGGGGTCGATGACCTGGCCCAAGACCTATCTTCAGGGTTTAGGGTTGAGGGTTTAAGGTGCTGTGCCTGAGCGCCTTCCAGCTGCTGTCCAAATGGATCACCACGCCGGGCCTGGATAGAAGTCAGCGCCTACAACCTTAAATCCCTCAAGGCTGACAATCCACCCCCCATGCTTGGGGAACCCTAAGGAAGGTAATAACCCCTAGTCTGCACAATACACCCTCACCCCTGAAGCCTACCTGGGGGGTTCCGAGAGTCAAGTGTCCTTTTGGGGGTGTGCCTCTCAGAAAGGTTCTGCCTTTTGACGGTACATTGGGGGAATGAGGAGCCCCTTTTTTGAAATCCACAGGCTACATCACCGTACTTGGAGGGTCAGGGGCCACTTCGTAAATATACTTAGAACCTCAGAAATAAGCCAAAAGTAACACCAGTCATCTGCATCGTCAATCCACTTCCTTACTGAGTCTGCCTGACCCTCTAGGTGAGCCTGCCCCACTGTGAATGAAGGACATTTTGCGTCCCCCTGTATACAATGGGTTCCCCTACTAACCCCCCCCCCC
>CAJNIZ010024446.1:81718-94706 GCA_905231905.1 Symbiodinium pilosum
GGGTTTAGGGTTTAGGATTGAGCGTTTCGGGTCTAGGGAGTAGGGTATAGGGTTTTGGGGACTAAGGTTTGAAGCTTAATGCTTCCCCCAAGAAGCTGTTATTTCTGTGGGCGTTGCATCTTATGACTGCACGTGTAATCAGTCTTTAACCTTATAGATCCCTAACTCCAAGTTGTAGGGGCCCTGCATCTTCAACCCTAGCTTGTATAACCTCAGGGTTCTGGGTTTACTCAAGTCCCAGGGCTCCAAATAGTAAACCCTGGACCCTACACTCCGAACCTGCAAGTGGGATCCTAATCAGAGTCCTATACCCCAAGAGTTGTGTTTTTATCGGACCTTTTCCCTACCAACAATCCTGACAACCAGTGTTTTACATCGAGGTCCTAAGGCCCAGCACCCCCAACCTGGCCCATCTATCGAAGACAGGTTCAGGGTCTAGGTTTACGGTTCAAGTGGCGAACCCCCCCCCCAAAAAATGGGCCCTAAATCCTGACTCTACTCTGAGGCACCAGCGGCCTCATACTGAGCACGGGAGGCAAGCAAAGCACTGCTTGCCTGCATGGGAATAGGTTTGCCGTCTAGGGTTTAGGGTTACGGCTTAAGGTCACATTATAGGGTTGCGGGTTTTTTTACACTTTAGTGAAGTTTGAGGTACCAGGTCCAGGTCACCACCCGCCCTACCAGAGGGTATCTACACTGGGGATATGTATGTCTTGTTACGGGCAAGTGTCCACGTGAAACTTCCCAGACCGTGGGGGCCTTCATTGATTGGAGCATGGGTGTTTTGGAAGGCGTGGGCGGTGGGCCCTTAAAGTTATGGGCTTGTCTGGGGTTTGGGTATAAGGGAAATTGGAATGGGGGAGAATGGAGAATCACATGAATAATGAAATGAATGCCTGGCTTTATGGCTTCTATAAGGGCTGAACGTAGCGGCCAAGGCAATTGGAACGGATTTTTTGGTATGCTGTCTTATGCTATACTATATCTTTACGGGTCAAGGATAAGGGTAAGTATTCAGGTTGCCGCAGTAAAGTAGACTATGAAGGTTGGTTCGGGTCTTGTCGAAGGATGGTGCTATTCGGAATTTACTTGGGATATATAGTTTCCTTGACAGAAGCTAACCTCGCAAGGAAAATTCTGGAACCTGTCATTCAGGTGATATATCAACCCCCAACCCCAAACCCAAAACCCTAAGCCGCTTGCTCTCTACAATCGGTACTCAGGAACGACACCTGTTGCCAAAAGTCCCTTGCAGGACTGGCGGCCGAAACCCCGAAACCTGGTTTCCAGATATGGAGAAGAGACAAGGTTCGAAAGAGACCTGGGAGGCAGGACTTTTAGAGCTCTAGTTTTTGCAGGCTCTTTACTAATCTACCCTGGGCCTGGATCCAAATCCCTAATCCCAAGCCCAATACCCCAAAGCCCAAACCCTTAACCATATAATCCCGGACAAGAAAAAGTCCAAAGCCCCCAAGGCTACAAGAACCTTGTTCTGAAAAATACAAGTCCCTGAACCCCGGTGCCCCAGTTCCCTCGTCACGTCCCTACAGGCTCACAGGCTGGTACTTTGCGGGCCCGAAAAGAATTATCTATGAACAGGTCCCCTTATGCAACAGTGAGAAAAGAAAACGTATCCTTAACCCCGATCCCCAAACCTTAGCCCTAACCCCTAAACGCTGAGCCCTGACTTTCAGCTTTAACCCTCATCCCTGGCCCCTGAACTCAAAGCTCCAAAAGACTAGAGCCGCGCCTCTGGACCCTAAACCCTATAGACCCTGAACCTTAAACCCTATGGACCCTAAACCCTAAACCGCGTGGCTGCGCCTCCGGACTTAGAGGTGCTCCCCACTCGCCAAGCTCCGGCGAGTCTGTGAAAGGGATGAAAAAGGAGCTCAATGCCCTTAAGATCTAGGGTTAGGATTTAGGTCTTAAGATTTAGGGTTTAGGATTTAGGGCTTGGAGTCTAGGATTTGAGGTCTTGTATTTACTGTAGTGTTTAGGACCTAGGGATTGACATTTTAGGATTTAGGCCCTGGGAGCTCAATACTCTTTAGCTACGAAATGTAGATCCAATTGTTTGGAACTATAAAGCCCGACATAGAGGTTATCCAACTATTACCAATTCAAGAGCCTACCGTTGATCATAGTAGTGCTTCAAGGTAGATTCCTCAATTACGGGGTGCAGTGCTCCTCAAACCCTAGAACCCTAAACCGCAAACCCAAACCCCTACACCCTAAACCCCGCCCCTAAAACCCTAAATCCTGAACCTGGAGAGATGGGAGTTTCGCAGCATGATCCCTACACCAGCCTCAAGTGGGACCCCTGCGTTCCTTGGGCAACCCCTATATGGTTTAGGATTTTAGGGTTTGGGGTATAGGGTTTGAAAGTTTTAGAGTTTAGGGTTTGAGGGATTAGGCTCCTGAGATGAGTACCTATGTTGAGAATGCCCCCTCCACTGATTTGGGATTGACTTTGCCGCTGAAGGATGCAAGATGAGGTGAGTATTATTTCTAAGAAACATGCGGTGCAATTTGCTTCATATCCCCCTACTACTACCATTATTATTATTATTACTACTACTACTACTACTACTACTACTACGACTACGACTACGACTACGACTACTACTACTACTACTACTACTGCTACTACTATTACTACGACGACTACTACGACGAATACTACTACGACAACGACGACGACGACGACTACTACTACTACTGGCCGCTAACCGTCACTACAGAACACCTGGAATCCCAAAAGCCCTAATCCCAAGAATACTAGGCTTTAACCGTGAGAGCACTCTAGATCTCAAACCGCCCAAACTCTGAACTCCCAAAGCCTCAAAGCCCTAAACCCCAAAAAACCTTGAAGCCCGAAACTTTTTGAAACAAAAAAGTTCAAGGTTTAGGGTTTAGGCCTCAAACCCTCATATTAGGGGTACCGTCTTGGGGGCCCCTGCTAGTCTTTTGGGGCTCTATATTTGGGTCCCCCTATTCAGGGGAAACAACCAAAGTCCCGAAATCGCCCAAAACCCTCAGTCCTAAACCCTAAATCCTCAACCTTAAACCCTAAACCCTAATCCCTGAACCCTAAACCCTAAATCCTAAATCAAAATCCCTGGCCTGCCATGCGCGGCGCTGCGAAAGGCTCCGCTGCACTTAGTTGGCTCATGGCGGGTGGAGCCTGCAGATACCAGGAAGAAGGGAATATAGTATGGGGTTTAGGGTTTATAGGGTTTAGGGTTTTAGGGTTTAAGGATTTAGGGTTAGTGATATAGATGGGGTTTAGGGTTTATAGGGTTTAGGGTATGGGGTCTGGGGTTGAGGGTTTAGGGCTAGTAGGGAATATGGAAAAAGTGTATAGGGCTTATGTAGGGATACTATTCTTTTTTCCCCACAAACCACCAGTAAGGCTAGGGCGTTGCGGGTGTTGAGTTTTTTGTGTTTGCAGCTTTCGGTATAGGGCGTAACTATATCAGGTTTGGGATCTGGGGTCTATGGGGCCAAAGTTTAGTAAGTTAAAAGCCCTAGAACGCTCACAACTACAGCTGGGGGTGAGCCCGTAGCTATTTGCCCAAGTTTAGCGTTTTCAGGTTTTGGGGTGTTCAGTTTTGGTTATAGGGTCTGTAGGTCTGGTGTTTGGGGTCTATGAGGTTTAGGGTCTAGAGGATTCAGCACCCATAATTGCTATGCGAGGGAGGTGGGGGGATTCCTTTTTGTATCCCCCGAAAGGTAATGTCAGCTTGACATACCCTTAGAATGGAACTGTTGGGGATACAAGATGTTTCTGCTGGGGTCATGGAATTGCAAAGAGAGTTTGGAGCTGTGAGGGGTTTCTTAATATGAAGTGGACATTATATGGTCCGACAATACAAGTCTTGTGGTTCTAAAGCCGTCAACAACATGAAGTCATGCCTCTCCCTCGTTGCTGAGGGCCCCCTGGCGCGGCAAAAGTGTAAAAACCTTTAAATGCTGTTTTGTGGGAGTGTCAGGGGGGTTTGACAAAGTAGACACAAAACCACATAATAAAAGCCATGCGGTGACCCCAAGTATAACCATCATTCACTTAGCCAGTCCCTCGACCCTTCAAGTAGGGGCGCCTCTCAAGGATCATATTTGGTTTCGTAAACGCACCCACTCGCCAATCCTAAACTCTAAACCCCTTGCCCCGCGTGCCTGTCTTGGGTCTCGACGAAAAGCCGCTACGAGCCCATTCCAAGCTGCGAGCAAAGAAACATTGTTGCAGGCTTGGCAGTCTTTAATTTCATTGAAACCGCTGTCACACTGATGGGTAGCAACATTAGTGCTATTCTTAATTTCAGTGTTCTCCTTCATGAACGTCCAATGCCAGTACCCAACGGATCCCGTGTACTCCCGTGTGAAGTAGGGTCTCTATACTATTAACGAATGGCTTGGCTTGGGTGAATTAATATCCCCAGATAGGTACTTGAGATCCTGCTACTCTACTTTCAGGGATACCGCTACCACATGCAGTATGTATGCAGGCAGTGAGGCTCGCCCGAAAAGAAGGCATAAGCCTCCAGTTCATAGCCGAAAACTAAGGATCCTAGTTGACTTCTCCTTTCCAACCATTTTCTGAATAGCTCTGGCCGCAAGCAACGAAGAATGACTGACAAAATGAAATGTGTAGAGCTGCCACTCCAGTATAGCCCATACCAACAAAAAAATGGAACTGCCTAATAATCATCAGACGGTTGCTACCTCGCGCAACCCCCCCCAAACGCCGAAGCCCGATCAGTGACTTGCTCTTGTCGCAGATGTGGAAAATGTAATATGCTAACAGGTTTCTCAAAACTGTGGATGCCTGTCTGGTGTTCGTTTGATCACCTCAACTAGTAACACGCCTCCCCACCCCAACACCGCATATTGTCTTGGGGCGCTACATGGGGAATATTCATCTTAGGCTGTTCGGGAGATTATCAATCAGGGTAAAGTGACTAAGGAATTTTCAAACCATGTTTTTTTGGGGGGGACATACAGGGATATGCTAACCCTAAGCCCCAATAATTGAACTGCATAGGTACCTTGCCAAGCACTCCGTCTTTTTCCTGCACCGAAGTGAAACCGGTTTTGCGGCTCTGAGTGCACTGCCTTCGCCCTGCACCGTCCATTTTCACCATGCCCTCCCAACGAGGCAGTAACAACCTTACAGTTTTAGTATTTTATACGCGCAATGGGTAAACAAAGAGGAATAAGCTAGCATGTTGCCAAGAAGCCAAGTTTCCTGTATAGTAGCTTCCTGAGTTGTATAGGTAATTTGGGCTGACAAGGCACTATAGGTAACAAAAAACAATGCATAGGTAACGGGGCTTACCTGAACCCTAAACCCTCCACTGGAGTTCCTGCTGGGGTAGCAGTGCTTTCTTCTGTGCTTGTTCTCCTAACGGACAAACCCTCAAGCGTAAAGAGACCATGACCTGTCCGGGGCGGATTATAGAATATTGTAGGTATGGGGATTCTTGTGGACATGCTCATACAGAACTTCCGAAACTAACGCACGTTTAGATTTCTAATGGGATTTAAAGACGTCCTTAGTTAAATGAATTGAAAGCCTCGGAATACTAGGGTGTCGGAAATTTAGGCTTTAGGAGCTAAGGCTATACGTGTTAAAGCGACTCGTGAGCCCCTCTTGCCCCCACAATCGGAAACTTCTCCGTCATACACACCAAAGCATCTGCATCCTTTCCAAAGGACAAACCCTATCAGGAGAGGATAAGTGTTCTTCTGGGACATGCTGTGTAACCTGCTTTTGAATGCTATACGTAAATGGAAGCTCCGCTGGCAAACCTTGAGCCCAGAGATTTTGAGGGTGCCATCCAAACCTCACCACCTAACACTACAAGTTGGCATTTTCAGGTCCAGCGCAGGAAAGGCACCGCAATCTCCCATTCCAAGATCAAAGGCATGGAAGTCCCGGGAAACACATGCTTAGTTTCGAATGGGGGTTTCGACTACGCGGGCTGCTATCAGAGGGCTGTCCCCTTCAAGGAACTACAGTGAAGACAGAAGGGCTCTAGAAAAGGGACTGCGTGACAGGGCAAACCAGTTCTATCCCTGAACTGGCACTGAAAGACTCCTTGATCATCTTCACCAAGCCCAAAATCCTAATCCTAACTGTAGACCTTACCCCATAAACCCTTAATCCTAAAAGCCTAAACTCAAGGCTTACGCCGCGAGGGCGGTAGCACCCACGTGGGCCTGGTACCGGAAGGAGGTTGCCTTATCAAGTCCTTATCCCCTCAACCCTCAACCCTAAACACTAAAACCTAAACCCTAAACCCTTAACCCTAAACACTAGACCTAAACCGTCAGCCCTAAACCCTAAGCAGTAAACCCTAAACCCTAAGATTTAAACCCGTAACCCTAAAACGTAAACCTTAAACCCTAAACCCTAAGATTTAAACCCTTAACCCTAAACCTTAAACCCTACACCCTGAACCTAAGCCCTAAACCGTAAACCCTAAACACTAAACTCTAAACCCTAAACCTTGTAGGTGAAGGGTCTTGGAGGTGGCTGGCTGGTTTTTCCTGGGGCCCTCCTGGAAGCATCCTGGACCGCCACTGCCTCCCTGTGCGGGCACAAACCTCCCACTTGGAGGGTCAGGGGGACTTATTAAGTAGGTTAATAATTAGGATGATTAGGGTTACTATGTGGGTCTTAGGGGTGATTAATCGACTTACTAAGTCCCCCTGACCCTCCAAGTAGGGCCATCCCAAGAACCTCCTAGCTATTTTTCCAAGAAACCTCCCACCCAAATGCCTCCAACTTTTCAGGCCTTTCCAGGCGTTGGCCAGGATTTTTCTCTCAAGGCCTGTCAAGGGCCTCCCAAGGGGTCTTCCGTAAGATCCTCGCAGGGCGTCTTCCAGCCTTCTAATTCTAATGTAGAACCTTCCAAACCAGTTGAGCTATAGTCTAAACTCCCAGTATCCCCCTTAATAACCCCTAAAATACTCCCCTATATGATCCCCTGTATAGCCCCTTTGAAGGAGTTTAGATTATGGCTCATTTGAGAAACGACAACATAAGATACAGATGAAATTGTGTTCTTGACCAAGACAGACCTAACTGAGTTCAGGTCCCAAACCCAAAAGGGAGTGGGGTTTGGGTGGTTCCAGCAACATCAAAGTAAACCCTGAACCCTATAGTCCCCCTGAAATAGGTATAGTATGGAGTTATATAGGGATAATGGAAAAATGGAAACTCCTAGATTATAATCAGGCATATATTAGGGTATATAGTCCCACTTAAGTAAATAGAATATGGCTTTGGGTCTGTTATGATAAGATCTCCGTATACCCGATATTCTATCTACTTGAGGGGGACTATAAACCCGGAACCCTAAAGCCTAAACCCTAACATAAAGCAACCACAGGAAGTCACCTCATCATCTTTAGGGTTTAGGGTTTAGGGGGTTTAGGGTTTAGGGTTTCTTCTCTACCTAGATTCGGGGGTTTCTCAAAATTAGGGATACTGTTTCTTCTGGGGCCCCAATAATGAGGATTATAATATTTTGGTGTCAATAGTGGGGTCCCCCTATTTATAGAAACTCCCATGTGAAGTTCAGATGTGCAGTTATCTTTTCGAGCTATGGAGTAGGGTGTCAAAATGAGGTCCCTCACTGCAATCCCCAAAGACATGGCTGTTCTTATCGCCACCTCCCTCCCAAGACTAATAAACCCCAAACCCTAAAGCCCAACCCGCGCACACCGTCCTAAACCCTAAACTCTAGACCCCCACATCCTAAACCCAAAGCAGCCTACACCTAAAACCGGCTGAAACATCAAGGAATGGGAGCTCTGCTGCAGCCCTACGAACGGCTTTCTTCCGCCGAGCAAACATGCAGGCGCTTCTCCAAGAAGGGGTGCAAGGTGTAGGGTCAGGATGAAGGTGTAGGGTTCAGGGTTGCGTAGGGGTGAAGGCTTAGGGTTTACGGTCTGCCTTAGATCATATTTTTGTTTTTAATGGGTTTTTGCCAAGTGTCCTGGGCAACTGTAGACCTCAACCCTATAAAAATTGTAAGGGGGCTTCATACATCCCTTTCTAGAGACTGTGCAGGAAATCACCCCGGAGCTTTGTTTGCTAGAATAGGATGATTCCCGAAGTCCGGAGCACTTTGAGTCATGCAGGTTCTTGAGCATCAACCGCATGGAGGGCTCCAAATACCTTCAGGGCGTGTAGGTTCAAACACTCGGCCTGAAGTTTAAGGTCTAGCACACCTTTCTATCTACTTGACCCTACTAAAAACGACAGTTCGTCGTCCCTAGCTATACTCTATCCAAACATGACTTGCGGAGTGGCATGGAAGTGCCACCAAGCACCCCATGAAAAGCGCCGGCGCTCGAACAAAGTCAGCCCAAGCACATGCCTGCGACGGTCTGGCCTCACGGATTGCTTTCACTTAGTCGGCCGGGGGCTTATGAACCACTCTTTACTGGGTTGCCGTTGAGGAACTTAAGATAAGTTACCATGATGCGTAGATATATGAATACAATAATTAGCATGGTTTCCCCGATGTCATAACTTAAACTAAGTTCCGGTAATTCGACTACTGGGATCTCTGTGAAGGTAGTGAGAGAAAGCAACAGAAAGTCAAATGGTAGTTTCCCAAAATAGGGCAACCCCAATAAAGACCTCAAATCAGTATAATCCTTATGTTAAGGACCCCCAAATGGCACCCCTAACTTTAGGAGACCCCAAATAGAGAGATAGGGACAGAGAGAGAGAGAGAGAGATGCAGCAACCAGCCATCCACTTGGACTTGTGGACTTGGAACTTAGTTTGGGGTCCGAATCTTGTTTGAGACCCAAGATTAAAGTGCAGGTCTTCGAGGTTTTTGTGTGTTTGGGGCAACGGAGTTGTTGCCCGGCGGGGTGCTGGCAGCTTGCAACACCTGCCACCCTGGGTGTCTGAGAGACAGGTGTGTCAAGGTGCCAAGCGTCGCACAAAAATCAGATGTTGACTGCTCAAGCCCTCCAGGAAAAGGTTATGATGTTGCAGTACGGAGGACTACAGTATCCCCACAAAAACTTCTAGGCAGTTCTATGCGACTGAACAAGGTGGTTTTCACACAAAGGGCGTTTCTTAAACGCCCTTCAGGCAAACTCCCACCAGATGCCCTTTATGATTGCCACACAGCCCTTCCAAGACATTTCAACACACGCCCATTGGGGCGTGTATACCCTGGCACGCCAGCTTTTCGCATGTTCAGGAGATTCCTCTTCCTGCTTGTTAGCAAGGAATGAAGGAACGGAAACCATACCGTTGCAGATTCTTCTTTTGGGGCTGCTATAGGGATCGACTCCTACACTCCATTTTGATGACCAGTTACATGGGTCTGCTGGAAATCTGCTTGAGCCGGCTTCACAAGATTCTACAGATAGGGTTCAATGTATTGGCCTAGCTTGAGCATCTATTCTGGAGTGGAAACCCCTTTTTGCAGACCACCTCCTTCCCCCAACCTCCCGTGGTGGTTGGCCTAGTCCAGCCTGACCATCCCACGTTCGCAACCAGTTTTTTTTGGGGACTTACAGCTTCCGACCCTGCAAGTTCTATGGCTCTGAAGGCTTGCGAACTCCCTCACTAAAGGCTGATGGACTAAGCCCAGCCAACCCCCTCCATGAATGCTGGAACGGGCATGCAACAAACACGTCTGAAGTGAGGCTTGCCTCCGTTACCCCCTCGGCCCTAAACCCCACGTGTCAACTACATGCCATGACCTATTCGTGCGCTCCGCGCCCCGCCAGCCGAGGCGGGCGCGCGATAGCTTTGTTATTTAAGTACTGGCTGGCGCAAGAAAAGCATCCCTTACCCCCCCCCCCAACCAACCCCAAGCCCTAGACAGTAAACGATCTCTGCTAGCGAAGCCAAAGCCCATGGCCAGAGGGTGCTCAAGGGAATGAATGCAGGAACCCGAAGGTGAACTTTCTCCGGGTCGTTTAAGGTTCAAGGTTTAGGGTCTATACTCGGGTCTGTCTGAGGATGGGAAGGTACCTCAGGATACGTCAGAGGTAGGAGCCTCCAAGGGTAAATGGTAGGTGAGAATGGAGTGGTCTCCAAGTCGCAATTCTGCACAGCAAGCCCTGAAGCTTTCGAGTATCAGCGGCCAGACCCATAATCCTGACATCATCCGGTACCTTAAGCTCACAATCATAACCCTGATCTAGGATCCTAAACCCGGACCTCCAGCCTCCCCAACAAAAAAAAGGCAGAATGGCTATATAGGGATAACGGAAAAGAAAATGGAAACTATAGGGATTATAGGGATTACACAGGGACTACAGAGCTTGTTTGGGGATAATGGGAAATAAAGTGGAAACTACTATATTTCAACATGAATACACCAGTACCCCTGCACCCTACACCCCTGTCCCTCTCCCTTAATGTCCAAGCACCCAAATTACAGGGTTTTAGGGCCCCAGTAGTATAATGTTGATGTACTTGGGCCCCCAAACTCTATGATTGGGGTCCTTGGACCCTTAGCGCCTGCCTGTGGAACCTGGAAAGCAAATCAACCGTTTAACCGCGACTGTAGTAAGCAGCGGCTTAGGGTTTATAATCCCCCGTAGGTAGATAGAATATGGCTTTGGGTATGTTACAATAAGATCCCCATATACCGATATACCCCATGTTCTATCTGCTTAAGGGGGGACTTCGGGCTCAAGGTTGAGAAAACACGGCATAATATTAAAGTGCAAAGGAACACGCCATAAACCAGACAAGCACTGAAAGAGGAAACAAGGCAACCTTTGAGCTCCCGCGCATCTTTGAGGGTGCTTCAAACATACCAACACCCCAAACTTTAAGCCCTAAAAGCCACAGAGCCGAGACCCCAAAAACGTGAAACGCCTGGCGCCTTCCGCTCAAATCCTAGAGCCCCAAGCCCTAGTAGACGTAAACGCCTCAGCCCTGAACAACTAAAACCTTTGACCCTCCGACTTGAAACACCAACGCCAAACCCTACCTGATGGCCTGCACTGCATCCGCCAGGTACGGGCAGGGGAGCCCCACGGCCATTCACAGGTGGAGGCCCTGCGCGGAGGAAATCTCGCGCCACTTGCCATCTCAAGATACTGAACCCTAAACCCTAAACCCCCCTAAACCCTAATTCCACATGAGGTGCAAGATGGCCTCCTAAGTCATGTAACTAGGAGGTCCCTGCCTAAGACCACCAAGAGCTTCAGGTCTAGGAGTTGAGGATTCAGGATCTAGGGGCTTCAGGTTGAGGGATTTGGGCTTAAGGCTTGGGGTAGAGCAGGGGCCATGGGAGTTCGATTCATTGCGGTCCGGCACGCAATTTTTGAAATGCCAGAGTCTTCGATTTTGATGGTCCTGTTGATGGACAAACCCTGCATTGCCCCAAGCACCCTAAATCCTAAGGCGTACAATACTTGAAGCGCGCTAGCGGATGCAAGATTCCCTCCATGATTAGGTTCATTGGGACTTCGTAGGGCACATGATGCTGTGGATAAAATGTCTGGTCACTCAAAGTTTGTAGATCCTGCTGGCTCTGTCTGGATCGATTATTCCATCACGGAGGGGAGTGTTGGAGAGCGCCGATTTTGGAACTGGTGGATTGGTTTGATTTAATGATTCTGTACTTGGAGGGTTCAACTGTAATTCTAACACGGCTTGGCAGCAGGAAAACTACAATAACTAGGTATGGCTAAACCCTGCAAAAAGTTTTTTTTAACAAAAAAACACTAAACAGGTTACTTGTCACCTTGTTTCTAACCACCAACGAACCTACAAGCAGAGGTCTCGTGGATAGATTGAGGTGCAAGCGCACGTGCCTGAGCGGATTTTGTGAAAGCGAGATGGGGGTTAACTATTTCGGCGCTGCGCTCCGTGAATGTCTAGACCGTACGCCGTATATTCAAGAAAAACTCTAACCCTTCCCTGCCCCATACAGTAAGAGTGCGTGGCCTTTGTAGGTCTCCTTGTCTTTGAGGGTTCCATGTCTGGCGGAGGGAGAAGGATCTAAAAACTGAACCAAAGAGCATGAGCCCTCGCCTCTGGCTTTCTGTGAGGGTTTCCGAAAATCAGGGGGTGCCGTTTTGAGAGTCCCTGTCAAACCTGTACCAATTAATGACTCTAGCATATTGGGGACTATACTGGCCGCCAGCTTTTTATGGAACCTCCTTTTACTTATTCAGGCATCTTTAACCTTCCGATTACTTGGCAGTCGGCATAACCCTCTAAGCTGCAGGTAAATAATTACAGCTCCGCCTGCAACCCCTACAGTATTATATACACCCAATATAACCCCTATATAAGCCCTATAATCCCTGAAGTTTCCATTTTATTCCATTATCCTGGTAGGCCTTAGTTCCCCCAAACCACCTCCGGCCTGCAATGTAGCCGCACGGCTCAACTGGGGCTGACACGTGCCCGTTTAAAATCGGCGCCCCTGGCTACTGCAGGGACGATTTCATTCAAACACGGTTTGGGGGCATGGTCTACAATGTTCCATGGAATTCCCTCAATGGGAATGCCCTTCCTGCTGTGTACACCTCTAAGAGCACCTGTTGCTTTGGCATTTGTCCTTTGATGTTTTGGCTTGCTCTTTAGGCCTTGCTTTGCGGAGCCTAAGCAGCCCAAGGCAGAAGAAGAAGAATGAGGCGACGTAGGTAGCGCAAAGCAAAGGCCGATATCAGACGCGATATTATTAACGTATGATCCTTACAGACATGTACGCTGAACGCACGTTTAGGGTGTTGGGTTCCAGGTTTAAGTTGTCATCCCACTCTGTCAGAGGTATACAAAGTTGTGCAAGAGTTCTTCACCATTCAATTTCGGGCCCCTAATGGTTCCGTAAATATGCACATATATCTCTGTCGTTGATAGCGTAGCCTTGGTATACAGAGTGCAAAGGAAATCCCCATTTGTATACATAGCAGTTCCAATTTTCTTTTCCTTTCTCCAACCCTTAAACCTAATCGCTAAACCTTACTACCCTAAACCCTA
>CAJNIZ010024446.1:104322-116846 GCA_905231905.1 Symbiodinium pilosum
CCCTGAACAAAACGAGGGTATGAAAATTGCTTGTAGACTTATAGCCTCAAGGTCGAAGTTGACTTCAACATTTGGTTCCGTTTGTTTGGTGCCGGATTCCAAAGATCGGGAACACATGCCGGTTTTAGGGTTGAGGGCTGTAGGGTTTCTTGTTTAGGCGTGGTTACAGAAAGCTGCAACCAAGCTGCGTTATGCAGTCCAGATTTCGAGATCATATCGTACGTACTGTTGATGGAGGCAAGGCTCCCTTGCTGGACTTTCTGAAATGGTAGTTTCCCAAAATTAGGGTACCCTAATATAGACCCCAATATACTATAGTCCTTATTATTGGGGCCCCCAAAAAGGTACCCCTAATTTTGGGAAACCCCCATATGTCGCTCACTCCAATCTGGGAAAGGTACTGTAAGATATGCCAACAAGCACCTCATACGCGACGGCCCAAGGTTGCTGTACTGGTTGCTGGAGTCGGCGTAGTAGGGCAGCTTCTCAAATTTGGATCCCCAGTCCACCTCAAAACGGTGCCATCTTTGAGAATCATAGGTCTTCCCTTCTAGATGCAAGTTGGCAGTGTCACCCAGCAAGTGCGCGGGCACCTCATAGCCCTCTGGCGTTTCACCCTTCAGAGCAGAATTCGGGGAGCTAACCTGCAGCGCCACGGGAGGCCACCAGCAACTGCGCAATCTCCTCATGGCCATCGCGGCTTGCCCACATGAGAGCCGTGTTGAGGCAGCTGTCCTGTACGTATTTGTCAGCACCAGCTTCCACCAGCAAGCGTGCAATCTCCACATGACCTGGCCAAGAAGAGAACATCGCACCAACTTGAACCCTCGCCATGTTGGGACAGTTTTCTAAAGGAGCCACACTTAATAGGCTAAAGTTACGCAAGGTCATGGTTATTTGCGAAATTAAACCTTTAAAGCCCAAGCCCGCCCCTATCAAAACTGCATCCCCGCGTGGCCGTGTTGCGCAGCGATGATCAGGGCGGTGCGGCCGTCGTTATCTTCCCGATTCAAGTTGACACCAGCTTCCACAAGTAACCTCTCAGGGTTCAGATACGCGATCAGGTTTTACAAGTCTAAGGCTGTAGAGCTTTGGGTTAAGAGCTTAGGCCTTAGGTTGTAGAGATTGGGGTTTAGGGCCTAATTCGGCTACTATAATCCAAGTTATAGGCACTCCTGGAAGCAAATCCCTCAATTTTTGAGAGCCCCAGAGCCTAAACCCTGTTGCGAAAAGTCTATGTAGCCGTATATGCCGAAACAACCCCTATAGAGCCCCCCTTTCAAGGGACCAGTTGACAAATCCGAAAAATCACCCCTGCCACGAGCAACCGTGCAATGTCCACGTTGCCGGCACCTCGGCCATAATTACTCGATTTAAGGCTTAGGGCTTAGGGCTTGTTAGGGTGCGCTTCCATGAATATAAGAAGGACCGTGTCATCCAAAATCGTGACCATCCTGCACGTCAACCCAAAAAAAGGCCCTGAATCCTATAGACCCTAAAGTCCAAAATCAAAACAACCCTGTAACCTCTCGACAGACTCCAAGGCCTAAACTATAGCTGTCACGATATGACCCCTTTTTGACCTCCACAACCTCTTCAAGGGATGCGCAACCCCAAGCCCTCTCCAACGAGGATCCAGGTACCAACTGCGTAACTGAGAGCGGTGTTTCCGAATTCATCCTGCGAGTCCTTCGGTTAAGGGTTTAGGGAACAAGAGCTTAAACCATACCTGAACCCCAAAAGTACGTAGAATAATGGCCTTTTGGGCTACATTTAGGGGTGTTGAAGGGCTATTATGTTTACCCACTTTTTGGGGTTCAGGTAAACCCTAAACCCTGAATCTTAATTAGGGTTGAATGATTTAGGGTTTAGAGCATTGGGTGTCGGGTCTAGGTTTGCTTTGATCCCAGAAGTAAGCAAATTAATGACCCAAACGCGTTTAAAAGGGTGAAGCAGGCCATCAGTCTTCATATTTGGGGCTTAGACTTTATGGTGGAGAGTTCAGGGCTTAGGGTTTGAGAGGTGAGGGTTTAGCGGTTTGCGTTCGGTTTTGGGTTTGGGGTCTAGATCTTAGTAGCTTAGGACTAAACATTGAGGGCTTGAGCTTAGGGCTTTGGGTTCAGGGGTCTCGAGCTGTCAGTTTAGGGTTGAGGCTTTAGAGGGTAGGGTCTACACAGACCCTCCCATGTATTTCCTTTGTAATATTTGGGTATTATGATAATCCCTTACCAAAAAACCATAACAAACCCAAAAAGAACTACATAGGAGCCCGTGGGTAGCTGTATAGTAGAGTCTCATGTTTAGAATTATTGTTTGAGGTGAGGTTGCTTGCTGCGGACCTACCCGGAAATGGGGATTCTTGGGGGCTATCAGAGCTTATGAATCTTATGAAGGCTTGTTGAACCTGCTGCATGGGGAGCTTGCGCCTCCAATGGGGGTCCTGTGTTCTTCCATCTTGAGGAAAATTCAAAACCCTCCATCCAGGGTTTTGGTAGTACAGTTTCTGGGTTCAGGCTTTGGATTTAAAGATTTGGTGTGGTAGGTTATTGTGAAAATAGGTTCTTGGTCAAACATCGTGGAGGAAATCTGGCTACATGTGGGTTCCCTAAACAATATTATCAGGATTTTGCTCATATTGGTGGCATGCACATTACCTCCATGGAAACACCTTGCAGTGCCAGCATGTAAAGCTTAAACTTTGACCTAACTCCCAGTACCTAACATGCACATATGCCTACAAATCCGGACAAGCAACCTCGGACCTAGATCTTGGGTACTGCCCCCACCCCCTGTTAGGGGTCATATTAAGGGCTATATATAACTATACTATGAATATTATCCAACTGTTACAGAAAGAGGGCAGTACCCAACCCAGAAATCGTCGACCCAACCGTCGAAGCTCACACACTCAAGAGACTCCAGGGGGTCAATTTTGAATCGTTCTGCCAAACTACACATCGAAACCATAGTCCAAAGAAAGCCAGCCATGCACAGGCAAAAAACTGCATTAGTTATGGACAGGCTGCTGTACAATGCTATGTATCCAAACCCCACGTAAACCCTAAGACTCGAAAACTAGGAAAGATGGCTATATGTATGTATACATATATATACATATAGATGGATGGAAGTAACTATACCAAAGGACATAAGCGTGGAGCAGGATGTTGCCTAAAAGCTGTAGAAATGTCCTTGTGCGCACGGCTGTCAATCAATATCCTCACAATCTCCTCGCTGCCCCTTTCCTGCTTAGGTTTAGGTTTTAGGCGGTTTAGGGTCTAGGGTTGCTACTGTTGTTGCTGCTGCGGCTCCTCCTGGTACTATTATTGTTCTCACCACCACAACAACAACGACCACGGCACCTAGTATGACTGTCACTATCACTATCACTATTTGTAGTACTGTAACTATTGCTCGTGCAGGCTTCTATGACTATTGCTGTCTCACTAGTTCACTATATTGTTATAATCCTATTCTTCCCTACTAATGTGCCAGCGTACCGTTAACCGTTGTACAGCTGCGCTGTTATGAAAGCATGACAGCATAGTATTTTGTTCTTGCATTGATCATTACAGCCGTATACTGGACTGCAATTTACTGGTTACAGTTCGAGTAGACGATGCTACTGAACTAGACTTTTATTTTGCTACTGTACTGCCATGCAATTATTGACCATTAGCATGGTATACTACTATGACTACTAATCTAACCATGTTTCGGACACTCTTACTCTAGCAATTACTGCTACCACTGCTGCTACTCCTCTTACTGCTGTTGCGACGACGACTACTACTACGCTGCCACCGCCGCCGCCGCCGCCGCCGCCGCCGCCGCCGCCCCCACCCCCACCCCCACCACCACCACCACCACCACCACCACCACCACCACCACCACCACCACCACCACCACCACCACCACCACCACCACCACCACCACCACTGCCACTGCTGCTGCTGCTGCTGCTGCTGCTACCGCCACTGCTACTGCTACTGTTACTGCTATTTTTACTACTACCACTACTACTCCTCCTCCTCCTGCTGCTGCTGCTACAGCTACCCTACTGCTACGGGGACTGCTTGTACGACGACGACTACGTTTACTTCTACTTCTACTTCTACTTCTACTTCACCACCACCACCACCACCACCACCACCACCACCACCACCACCAGCAGCACCAGCACCAGCACCAGCACCAGCACGAGCACGGGCACGGGCACGAGCACGAGCACGGGCACGGGCACGGGCACGGGCACGGGCAACAGCAGCACCACCAGCACCGGCACCAGCACCAGCACCAGCACCGGCACCAGCACCAGCACCAGCACCAGCACCAGCTCCTCCATCGCAGTTATTCCTTGCTAGCTTGTGTTGGCGAGTTGCAGCTGCGTACATCAGAGCTGACTTCCCGCATTGCGGTGTCGAATTGCTATCCTCGATCGCTGAGGTGGTATGCGGGCTTACAAGAGACATCTACATACATGTATATACAGCAACACATATGCTCATGAGAACATGCAGCTAACCCACGGATCCTGGAATCTTTGCAAGGTTAGGTGGCTCTCCTCCATAGAACAATAATTACGTCAAGTGCAGCCGGGCTTATCTAGGGGCCCTAACCTAGACAAACACGGATGCTTGATTCCAGGGAGTGGATTTCAGTCAGGTCGCCAGGAAACTTTGAAAAGATGGCTCAGCCAAAAGTCTCTCATGTCGCGCATAAGAAGCCCTGCACTCTGCACTCGTACACAAAAACAGTCTGGCGACATAAGGCATTCAACACAGTGTGTATAGATTTACGGCTTACTTCGACGGCATCCTACTTTGTAGCTGTGTGCTTGAGCTATGTACAATTAAGCCAGGTAGCCACTCTAAAGGGACTTGTAATTCTGGAGTTCTGGGCCCTGAGGCACGGCACTGGACGCATCCTTGCTGGGACTTAGTAGGGAATAAGGGAATATATTATGCTGGGCTGACATAGGGATCATATTCCCTTAGTCCCTACTAAGCACCAGTAAGTATTGGCCGAGGGTCAACGCCGCCTGCAAGCAGCATCCGCAACACTGTTGCATGTCCTTTCTGAGGCACCATGGTTTACGCTTTATGTCCGCTTTGAGTTTGTGGTAGGCATCCCTGAAGTTAAGGGTTCCGGAAGGGTCCATGTAAGGTTTAGGCCTTTGGGCATTGTGGATTTGGGCTTACAAAGGCATACCTATGGTTTGTTATGTAGCTGCACGTAGGGGTGTATGGGGGGGGGGGGGTATATAGGAACATTATATAAATAAATATATATATATATATACATGCGGCTCCGGATGTAGGGCTACCGAGCCACTCCGGTGAAGTTCCATCATGGGTTTGGTGTGATTTCTTGCTAGGATTCTTATGTAGACCCCAAATGTGTAGTTCAGCGATAAGAGAAACATGCTATAGGGCTTGCACAAGGAAAAGAAAATATTGTTTTCTGATGATGTGGCGGGCTAGTAGCTGAAACGTGATGAACGCATAATAGTAACTGCAAGGGCATTCGCATCTGAATTGGTGATGTCTGAAACAATTCTCGAACTGCACCCTCCGCCCTAAACACAACCCTACACGCTAAATCCTAGAAACCACCCTGAATCATAACCTCTGGATACTGAATGCTAACATGCGAAAGCACCTCCAAGGTGACAAAAGACATACCGACAGCAGTACGCTGGCTGGCATCCACAAAGTGGGACGCAAGGTTTTGTGTCTTTAAATAACGCTTTTGTCTTCAAGAGCCATAAGTTTCCGCTTAACACTCAATGTCTATCCGGCCTCTTTCGGCGGCTACTAGGAGTGCATTGTGGCCATACTGTCCATAGGGCGACCGCTGGAGGTCACCCATGGCCGTCAAGAGACAACGCGCAGTCTCCTCAGCTGAGTAGATTTTTGTGCGGTTGCACCAAGTAAGGGTCTAAGATTTATGCATCAGGGTCTAGGCTGCAGCGTTCACAGATGAGGCACCAGGCCTGGTTGAGGGCTTAGGGCATCCAATAGTTTGTCTTCCCTTTTTGGGTTTAGGGTTTAGGGTTTTGGAGGCCACCCGCTACAAGCAGAACATTACTCGGGGGTACATCCCATTCCCCACATCCCACATAATTGCTAGACATATGCATATACATATATATATATATGTATGTACACATCACCATTTAGATATAGATATATGTACATATGTATTCATACGTAGAAGGTGTTCATCAATGAGCTGTCTACCTCTCTACCACGCATTTTGCCCTCTGCCAGACCTTCTGATTGTGCCAATACCCCTCCAGCAAAAGGCGGCTTTTACAGCTTGTCCGATAACGGAGTTTCTAAGCCACACAAACCCACAACGCCAAACCGCCAGCGTTGCTGCTAGCATTTACTTGTTAGACATCATTAGGAATTCGAAGCTCATTTAGGGCTTAGGGTTCATGGTTTAGGGATTAGGTGCTCAACCATTGCTTCCTGATAATGTCGGCTCATTATGCTTTGCACAGATATACAGTGGTGTTTTCCCAGAGGATAAGATCAAGAAAACAACATGAAAGCTCACATCCGCTCTGTAAACATCAGCCTTTAACCCTGAGACCAATAGAATATGGCAGAAGCTCGAAGATTTGCCAAGATTATTCCCGTACAGCTCCCTTAAACGAATAGTATAGTAGGCCCCCAAACCCTAATCTTTCTTGTTCGGGCTCCAAACAGTCAACCCAACAGCCGAAGCCTCAACCCTAGACCTTGATCCCCATGCCCCTGACACATCCAAGACTCGACATGGCCCTCCCAGCATTGCTGAGTAAGCTCTTCGTCGGCCATCGCTTTCTGTGCAGAAGTGGTTAGAGACAAAAGGACCTTAGGTGCAGGGTAGGTCTAGGCAAGCTCCGCAAAAGTGGTGTTACAGTATTCATCATACGAGCTATAGTCTAAACTGCTAGTATACCGCTTAAAAGTCCCAGTAATACTCTAGACCCCAAAGCCTCAACCTTATATAATCCACCATATACCCCCCTTTAAGGAGTTTAGACTACAGCTCATACATTCACAGCAAGCACTCCCAATAGCACTGTAATCTCCTCCCGAGCAGATTGCGGAGGCCGCGCCAAGGGTTTAATTCTGAAGCTGCTGGGGAATTATAAGGTTGAGGGTTTAGGGTTTAGGGTTTAAGGGTGGGGAATTATACTGTAACATTCGCTTTCCATACCGCTCCTGCTGCGTATTAAGGGCCATGTTTAGGGTTTCATGTGAGCTTGCGAAGGTTTCTACCTGTAGCTTAGTAGTTTCCATTTTCTTTCCCATTATCCCTATACAACCCCGATATAACCCCTATGATCCCCATAGTCCCTATAGTTTCCATGTTCTTGTCCATTATTCCTTATATAACCCCAATGGCTCATCCACGGCTCAAGGCTACCCCTCCACTGTTCATACCCAGCTGGCCTTTGGTTAGCTGGGAGTGAAGGGATGGAAAAGAAAATGGAAACTACTAGAATGGGTTACATATGTAGGGTGGGGATGAAAGAATGGAAAAGAACATGGAAACTACTATAATGGGTTATATAGGGACTACTATCAGGATCCATTCCTTCATTCCTAGCCAACCGAAGGTCAGCCAGAGGCTCTTGCAGCTGTTCTCCTCTATGTCCTCTCCTGGAGCATCGTTAGCGCGACAAAAACCTCTCCGGAAATAAAACACTGCATGATACTGATTCTCCAAACCTTTACATTCACATACTGTACTGTACCCTACGAAACAGAGCAGGCATGGGCATGTAAACACAGTATAAAGTGAACAGGTAGGCATATGGGAGGGCATACTAACTATATGCATATGCACGAAATACGTCTATAGTACCCTGAACCCTACATACCCTAAAACTGAACTCTCTAGCATGCATACGGTCATCGAGGAATGAGACAGATACAATTTTCCAAAAGGCCCAACGTAAACACGCATCTTGTCAAGCCCCCACACATGTCCCGAAGGGTCCATTTAGCTATATAATATACACTTGGGCCCTAAAGTAGTGACACGGGAACCCCTTTAGGCCAAAGTATACGTATACTAATATAGCTACATGGACCCTTGGGGTGTTTGCCTGCTAAATCCTAAGCTCTGAGTCCACCAGGCAACACTCTCCCTTTCTGAGGGGGAGATCGAAACCTAGACCCCAAATCCAAACCCTAAAACTTACTGGTGCTTAATAGGGAATAAGGAAAGACATTTTATGGCGATCTTATACGGATGAGATCCCCTTACTCCGTACTAACCGCCAGACTTACCCCCAGTAAGAAAATCTTAGCTGCACACCCTTTAACCCTAAACCGCCTAAGCCCGTCAGGTCGCCCACCAAAACCAACTGTGGATGGAGATATTCTGGCACCACCTGATATATATATATATATCACTCTCTCTCTCACACACACCCAGGCTGCCTCCATCCACCGAATATTCAGCCCTAAGCCCTTAATCCTAAATCCTAACCCCTACGTAGACCGCCCAGGAGCCAGCTGTATGTCCATGGGCTCAGTGAGCTTTGTGGCATTCTCTAAGCTGCCTGGTCTGTTTTGGGTTTAGGATTGAAACGTTAATGAAACCCTGAAAGCCTAAACCCTGACGTCTAGGTTTTTTTCTTCATTCTTTTCCACATTGTAATCCCGATCACACTAACATAGAATATTCCACCACCATGGGAATATTCAACACCACGGTAAGAGGGTGGGTGGGTTGGCATCAGGGCCATTAGAGGGCGGAGATGAGGGGGCTTAGCATTGAGATTTCAAGGTTTAGGGTCTTTAAGGGATTTGCTTCAGGATCTCGTATCAGGTTTCCGGCTTCAGGATCACGGTTTAGTGTTTTGGCTCAGGGCTCTTCAGGAGGTTGTAGCCCTGAACCCCAAGCCTTAAACCCTCAACTCGCAAGTCTAAACTTTTAACCCCAAACTCTCAACTCTCAACCCTAAACCCCGGATGCAAACACTCAACCCTAAACCATGTGAGCCGTAGTCTAAACTCCTAGTATCCCCCGTTAAAACCCCCTTTAGTAATCCCCTGTTTGAACACCTACATAACACCGCTTTAAGGAGTGGAGACTATGGCTCATGCAATCACTCAACACACTTTGACGAATCAATTCCAACCCGAGCTGCTGCCATTGTGGAGGAGCTGCTGGAGGCCTCTCTTGCAAGGGTTTAAGGTTTCAGGTATACAGTGTAGCTTGAGTAACCCATGTGAGCCATAATCCAAACTCTTCAGAGGGGTTATACAAGGGATGATATCGGGAACTACTATTGGGGTTGGAGGGTCAGGGGGACTTAGTAAGTAGGTAGGTCAATAACCCCTATAACCCATATTGTAACAGTTATCCCCGTTCTTAACCTACCTACTAAGTTCCCCTGATCCTCCAAGTAACCCATGTAGCAATAAAAGAGGGGCTTAGGGTTGAGAATGTGTGGGCTTCTGGTGATGAAATCTCCTACCCTCAAGAAGCATGCAAACCCGTATGAAGTCCTTGGAGGCGGACCGAAGGGCCCTCTTCTGCGGTTCATGTATGCTTAGCAGGTATTAAGGTCCCCGTGTGTATGGCCTTGGGCTTTGTGATTTGGGCTTTAGGTCTTAGGGACCGGGGTTGTACATGGGTATCGAGTTTAGGGTTTAGGGGTTAGAGTTTAGGGATCCCTGCGTAGACCTCCCCACAAGGGACAGCTGTTAAGCGTAAATCCTAGACCCTCAACCTAAGCCCTATACCCAACAAAAACGCAACCTGTGTCAGGTGCGAAGCCTCAACTACTAAAAATCAAGGGCAGGTTCCCTAAACCCTAAACCCTAAACCCAATGATTTAGCACTTCGGCTTTGGGACCCAAGTTGTGGACTTAGGGTGTTGAGTTTGAGGCTTACGCTTTAGGGTTTTGGGATCCGGTGCACCTTAGTCAGATGCTGCAGGGGTCCTTTGAAGATTCGGGCCGTGGCACCCAAATCAGGATGTGCTTTATGCGAGCCTCTTAAGGAACCTATAGGTTCAGAGCTAAACTTATTTGTTTTTGGGTTTGGGCTGAATGCTTAAACAAGATGCACATGGGGAAGGAAAACGAATCGCGCAGCAATTCTTTCAGGTCCCGCACGTTGCCGACCTTCAGGGTTTCTCACTCCTTCAATTCGCGGGGGCTACAGGTGTGTGGAAGCCACTAAAAGTTCCTTCTATACTGCTTGCTTGACGACCCACAATCCTCGCCACGTCCCCCCCTCCTATGGTGGGCGCAAATGTGCTCTGCGAGGAATTTGTGTGCGCGCATGCGCGGTAGCGCTGACAATTATGAAGGGGATGAAGGGGTCTATGTCCAATTCTTTGCGGGTATAGACATCCCCCAACCCAAGGGTTACATGTCGTCGAGGTAAGTTAGGGTTGGGTATGTAGTCAGAGCACACCAGACCAAGGTTTGAGCGTACTGCAGATCTATGTGTTTTCTTTAAGCGTGTGTTGCCCAGCTTACTAACAAAACATAAGATCATCCAATAAATGAACCAGACAGCCCATCTCTAGTGGAGTTCTATTCCATTCAATTTTCAGGCCGTATCGAAACAAGTGTGATTTCTCTGTCTGTAGTGGTGTTGGTTTGCATTGGGGCAGGCTGAGGGAAGCCCATGAGACCTCGTCCAAGCCAATGCTGGCCAGCTCCTCCCCTGAAAGCTTCCAGACTCGGAGCATGCTGGCTAAAGGTTGCGGCGTAAGGCCTATCTGAACCCCAAAAGTAAGTAAAATGACAGCCCAAAAAGCACCAATTCTACATACTTTGGGGTTCAGGTATGATTTAGGGTGTAGGGTTTAGGGTTCAGAGGTGCGAAGTGTGTGTCTGCCTACTGAACTTTGCGCTTTCCTCACTAAGCTGCCTTCTTGCTGCTGTAGCATTACAGGGTGTACGTTGGGAATCCTGCTTCCTGTGCTTACAAGAGGATCCATGATACTTAATGTGAGGTTGGGTTCATGTATGCGCACCTGGATATCCCCGCAGTATTTACTCATGCTGAGATGATGAGGCGTGTAGGTGTGCTTGAGCCATACAATGCCATACAAGAACGAGTCATGATAGCATATGAACTCCACTTCCCAAAGCCCTACAAACCCCAAAGTTTACATTCCAGATGCTATACCTTTACCTGCCACACAGATACTTCAATCAACCTTCCGACTGAGACATTGTTCCTGTGTTAATTAAGAAGCTTAACATCCCTAGCCCTGTCACAATGTAGCAAAAGGCCCAAGCTTCGAGGATCCGCAAAAAAATCATCAGAAACCAAAAGAAGGCTAAATTGCTGCCCATCAGTAGTAAGGAGATTCTGGAGAAACACTTCAGCTGAAATATCTTCATGCCATACGGTGCAAGAGCTTCCAATGGGGTGTGTGTGTGTGTGACCATCAACAGCAGAAGATCTGCACTGACCAAACTGCTTTAGCGCTTGAGATTTCTCCGGCTTAAGGTGTTGCAAGACCCTCAACAGTAGGAGCCATTGACAGCACGCAGCCCTTTGATGGAGGCCCCTAGTGGTTTGTTTAAAGCCCAAGCCCTAGAAGAGTTGAGTCTCGATGAGTTTAGGCTGGTGGGAATAAGGGGGTTTCCCAAAATTATGGGTACCTTTTTGGGGGTCCCCATAATAAGGACTATAGAATTTTGGGGTCTATATTGGGGTCCCCTATTTAGGGAAATTACCATAACTTGGCAGAGCTTGAGCGAGCAGCTCGGGGCAAGCGCGCTCGAGCAGTAAACACGACCTACACTCAAACCCCGGCCCGAAACTCTAAGCCAGAAAGCTTTGACCCTCCACACCGCTAAACGCTATGTAGACAGCTAATGCGAAGTTCTGAATCCTGTGAACCCCTGTACTACGTATAACTCTAAGCCCTGAATGATTAAAAACCCCTAGCCCTGATATCACGCCGCAAACCCAGTGCTCCCTGGGCACTATACACCCCCAAAGAATTCATCTGCCGGAATGTCCTCTGGAAACTGCTCGGGCGGAAACTGTCTGAGACGTGCGATGAAGGCATGCCGCACCTCCGTTGGGTTTACAGCCTGCCCTGGGGCTCAAATGTGCAAGTACCTGAACCCCAAAAGTAGATAAAACAATCGCCTCAAACACCGAAATATAGCCCGAAAGGCCATTATCCAACCTACTGTTGGGACTCATGTAGACCCTCAATCCTAAACCTAAAACTCTTAACCCTTAAAGCCTACATGGGGCCCTAGAGTCTGCAAATTACGGTCAACGCAACTACACCCCTGATTCAGAAACCACTCCTTTTTAGGGGCCTTAATATTAGGGTGGGTCCCTTTTAAATTAATCCCTATGAAGGGTTTATCAATCACGGGTCTACATCAAATGATCGGGTTTCGGGCATCAGGTATTTGGTTAGCTCTCAGCATATTGGAGGTTTTAATCATGTGTACCAGGATGGCAGGTGTAAGGGGTATATACTGGGTTGCTGCTAAGGACCTTAAATTATGTTACTATATTGGGGA
>CAJNIZ010024446.1:118221-142821 GCA_905231905.1 Symbiodinium pilosum
TTGTCACCGTTCTAAGGGGCCGCCCAGGGAACTAGTGCCATATCAAAGCTATAGTGCGGGCAATATGCTAGGTTGTTTGTTCGGCTCGTTTCATTCTGCATTATTGAACCCTAAACCTAAACTCTTGCCGCTCAACGTCATACCCCAAACCGAAATCGAAAACTAATCCTCAACCCAAAGCTCTACCGCCAAACCCTAACCCCTAAACCCAAAAACAGCTCCCCAAAATACCAAACCTCCTCCACCCCGTAAACCAAGCAACCCTAAACCCTAGCCCCCTCAACCCAAAAAAAACCTTCAAAAACCCTGAACTCTTGCAAGCCAGGCTGCGGTGAGCGGGCTCAAGCCCCCCTGACTCGGAAGAGCCCCAGCAGAGGACTCAGAAACATTGATGGTTTAGGGTGTAGGATTTAAGGTTTACAGTTTAGGCTTGTCGGTGTAGGATTTAGGGTTTAGGGTGTAGGAACGTTCAGGGCATCATAGAGCTTATAGGTCTTAGGATTGAAGGCTTGGGAGTTTGGGCTTTCAGGGGCCAGGGAGTTTCATTGTTTTTTGCGTTTAGCGCCACTCCTTCATGCGGTTTCTGGGGTTGGAGGTTGAGGATTTAGGTGGCTTAGGGCTTTCGGGAAACCCCTTTTAAGGAGTTTAGACTATACCCCAAAGGTATGTAAAATAATAGCCCTAAACACATAATGACAGCCATAAAGGCCATTATCTAACATGTTTTTGGGGTTCAGGTAGTTCATATAGTACTCCCTAGCTGCTGAGTTCGTTGCCAAAAGCGGATTAGGCTCTCAACTTGTGGTGAGCTCTATCTATGCATACTTCGCATAAAACAGGTCGGCCTTATGCATGCCGAGATGCTGTAGTATCCCAAGCTCTGTGCCCTAAACCCTAGGATCCCCCTGGGCTTTGGCAACCCCCAAAAACCCTGCATCCTGATACCCGCCTCCCAACCCTAAACCCTACCCCACCCCTTTATATACTAATATACTTCCTTCGCCACAGCTGAGTGTGCCGCCGGTGTGAAGCCCATGTCGCGCAAACGGCCCACGGCCGCTTCGGCCTTTCTCAGGTTTACAGGTTTCGGGGTTTCGGGTTTACTGGGTCGCTGTTAAGGAATTCAATTTAACTTACTCCATTGAGGAAAGTTTTTATTCATTTACTATATATACCCCATCATGGTCACTTAGTGTAAGTGAATGGATAGCCCAAAACACCCAAATACGTATTTTCGGTGTTCTGGTAGAGGTGTAGGGTGTTGGGGGGCTCATGGGTGGTTATAGCTGGCCTCAGGTTTGAGGCTGGTTTACGGTTCAGTGAGCTACTTGATAAAGGTTCATGGGTGGTGGTAACCATAGGTAGCTGAAGACTAATCCCCTGTATAACTACAAGCAGCTCAGGTCATAAACGTACTTGCAGCATTTATGGCCGAACTGTGAACCTGGAACAGCCTAATGGCTATTCATAAGCGTATGGATCAAGGCTTAAGGGGACGGGGTCAGGATTCGGGGTGTAAGCCCTCGAACCTAAACCCAAAACCCTTGCTTTTGCCTGAACCCCAAGAGTATGTAGAATAATGGCCTTTTGGGCTGTATTTACGTGTTTTGGGCGATGATGTTACCTACCTTTGGGGTTCATGTAGAGTTTTGGGACTTATAAGGTTTGGTTTCGATGCCCCAAGACCCCGAGCCCGCCAACCCTGGGTCAAGAGAGGGCTCTGGTAAGCCCAACCTGACCTGCAAAAGTAGGTAACATGATAGGTTCAGGGTTTAGGGTTTACAGTAGGGGTCAGTGTTGAACCCCAAAAGTCCTAAACATTAACCAAAAGGCCATTTTTCTACTTACTTGGGGGTTCAGGAACCCCTGATTTACAGTGTGGAATCAGTTGGACAAGAACATGGAAATTGAAAGGAAACTGGGCTATGTAGCAGTTATATGAGCCATGGTCTAAACTCCTAGTATCCCCCTTAGTAAGCCCTATTGTAGTCCCCTATATAATCATAATCCCCTATATAACACCCTTTAAGGAGTTTAGACTATAGCTTACATGCTAAACCCTAAACCCTAAACCCCCCTAGCAATTATATGGGGGCTTCCATTAGCCAAGAAGGGGTTTGCTTTGTCACCCCAACCCTCTAAATCAGGGCCCATATCACATACACGGGCCCCAGTTTGCTTACTGGTTCTTCGTAGGAAGTAAGGGAATACATTGTATAGGGGTTATGTTAAGAACAGGGAATATATTGTATAGGGGTTATGTTAAGATCTAAGAACTTTGGGGGTTGGGGCAACCAGACTCCCTACTTTCGAAGTATTGCAGCACCAAGGCCAAGCACCTGAAACAAGTGGAGAAGGTTATTCAGAGAAGCACGCTAAACCCTAAACCTAGGTGTAGCTAGGCCCTTAGACCCTCAACTAGTTTTTGGTGTTCCCCTAATATTCCTATTGCAGGTACCTTAATGTTAGGAGTGCTAAGTGCCAACTGCCAGGATGGGAAGAGGGCACTTCTGCAATTCAATATCTGGCGGGTAACAGCACTGGCATCCACGGCAAGGTGGCAAGGAGTTCCAATGTGCAAGAGCCCGGCTTCAAACAATGAGTTGTACCTACACCCCAAAAGTATGTAAAATAATAGCCCAAAACCCATAATAATGGCCCTAAAGGCCATTATTTTACATACTTTTGGGGTCCAGGTACTCCTGTTGAGGCTCAAGCGCCACTGACAAAGCATGAAAGCTATCTCCCCACCATCCATTGGACCGGCTTTTACTCATCATCCTTTGTCCCTAAACCCTAAACCTTAAATCCTAAACACTAAAGCCTAGACCCTATACCCTAAACATGAATTCTTGTGCAAGAATATTGTGTCCCCCTCCTCTACCATCCAAAAGGATCCTAAATACCAAGACAAAAGATGAAAACCCAAACCAGATGATTCATTCCTAGTATAGAAACCCTACTTTATACTTATACCATGTAGGTACTTAGGATCTTCTAGAAAAGACTGGAGGATATCAGCCGTAGTCTAAACTCCTAGCATCCCGATGGATAACCCCAATCCCCCCTTGAAGGAGTGTGAACTATAGCTCATATGACAACCTCCTATGCTACACCAGAATGCGCGCCTCGTGTGAAATAGTCCGCTTCATTCATCAAAGTCTTTGAGGCCTTAGCCAACAGGTGATAGGTGAAGGGCGTTTAGGATCCAGGGTTTAGGTTGGGTACTGTCCCTACCCAATAACAGCGGGATACAATTATACTGGGAATTTCTAACATGACTCCTATTATGGACTGTTACTGGGGTGGGGCAGTACCCAAGGTTTAGGGTTTAAGATTTAGGGCTTGGATTTCAGGACCTGAGCTTCTGTCGTGGGTTCCGAGAGCGAAGCGCAGCCGTTCAATGACAGGTTTCAGGATACCTTTGTGCGAGGTTTTGGGCTTAGGGTTTCAGATTTAAGGTGCGCGGAAGAAAATACCAGCCAAACTACTTCAAATCCGAACAGTTAGTTAGCATGCTTCAAACCCTGCATGAAAACAATCAGTAGCTCAGGCCCAGAGACCCTCCCCTAAACCCTAAACCTACAGCACGCCGTGCAAGGTTTCTTTCATCCGCGGCATCTGTAGGCTACTCAACAGCTTGCGCAGGGATGCTGAGATACGGAAATAGTGGAGGGCACACATCGTCACCCTATTTGGTAGTCTCCCAAAAGAGGGGTATCCAAATATAGACCCCACTATACTATAATCCTCATTCTAGAGACCCATTCGTACGGTACCCCTATTTTGGGAACCCACCCCCCCTAAACCCTAAACCCTAGATCCTAAACCCTAAAATCTAAACTGAGGATGACAACAAGCTTTGCACCTCATTTCCTTCATGCCAAATGCCGAATTCCTTGCCTCCTCCCAAATGAAAATCTATACGAAAACGAATAGGGTTTAGGGTTCAGGGTTTAGGGTTTAGGGTTGCAATCTACTTGGACAAAATTAATTCAAAGGGGTGGGGGCTTTCCTTGTTACCGGAAGGACTGTGGTGGCAAGCATGGATGCCCGAAAAAGTCAGACCCAACTAACCCGAAACCTTAAACCCTAGTTTGAGGTAGGGTAGGTACCCTCCGCAAAACGTGCTTAAGGTTTAGGGTTTAGGTAACATTAATGTTCAGCCTTGGATGCGGATGTAGGCTCTCGACAGCAGAGGGCAGTTACCAGGCGGTGCCCTTACATGATGGTACCACCGATAATCCTACTCAAGCACTCTAAACTCTAAACCTATACAACTATGCAGGTCTTGTTTTTCTCATCAGGGCGTGCAGGGTTTTCATACCAGCATTCATGTGCTGTAGCTTAGCACATCGAGGTCACTCAATCCCCTCGAGTTAGATGGGGCCACGGTTAGGTCATGAAAGATCTGTTACATGCGTAGTGTTTTTGGTGGTTGCACCAGCAGTGTTTTCTCATACAGGCAGCCTTAGTACCCCCATTCTAAAATTAACACTACTCCTCACATGACTTACTGATGCGTACTAGAACATGAAGGAATATAACCCCTGCATAATCCCAATGTAACATACTCCGTTATTCCCTACAAAGCCGCCAGTCGTATGAACAGAAGGGAGATAACTGCAGGATGCCAAGGTCGCCGCAAAGCACTTCCGGTATCGATGGTCAAGAAGTTGACGCCCAAGGCTATGACTAACCCCAAGGGTCCAGTCCACAATGATCATATACTGTAAGGTTTCCTTAGAGTAGTAACTGTTCCGCAGGTCGTGGGAATATAATCTGATGATTGTATACCTTGGACCCATAGGGTTAGGACAGGACAAGCTATAGTGGAAAAGGTAGCAATGGTAGTAGGAGTACTTGCAATAGTTGAAGGTAGTGATGGTCAGAGTACTGACAAAGATGTAGAGAAGGAAGGGCTTATGTAAGCTGAAGGCAGAACCCTAAACCCTTATAAACCCTAAACCCAATAGAACAGTAGAGGCTCAAAGCCTAAGCATGAAGAGTTGTTTCAGGGAAGCGGAAGGGGAGTATTCCGGAGCGTCCTACTGTGATCTCACAGTGCATTTTTACAACTGCGGCTCTGGCAAGGTGTTTTGGAAAGATCTACCGTAAGGTTGAGAACCCTCGAGAAAATGCTAACCTGTAAGGAGTCGATGTAGCTATAGTGTATACTTGGGCTCTAAAGCAGCTATATGGGAACCCCTTTGGGCTCTAAGTATATACAATATGGCTACGCGGACCCTTTGGGAGCCCAAGCACTCCTTCCTGAAGCTAACACATGCGTGGGGATTTCACATGCTCAGTTTTCGACCTGCAAAAAAAAAGCAGCTGCGGCATGGCGTGTAACACAGACCTTTCCAAGACCCAAAAAAAACATTTAACCTGTTTATCTTTCATATCTAGCATTTAGCGGCGTTTGTGCCCAACGCGAGAACCCTGCAGTCCTATGGGAATTTGCCGAAATTAAAGTGTTTTGTGGTGGGTGAACCCAGCTCTGTATTCTTTATATAAAATACCATACCCAAAATACCCAAAAGGAAGGTATAGTCTTACCCTGTCTTGGGTACCAGAGTATCCCCTGCTACTCACATGATCCATACATACTCGCGAGGAGGATCCCATCCTTCATTTTTCCCCATGTATCTCTGGGGCTTTGTATGACATTCCCTATCTTGACCCCTCTCTACCTGCTGCTGAGAAACCCTTGAATGGGAAGTGTAAGAATTTCAAGGCAAGCCTGTACTTTGCAAAAAAACCCTTCTCCGCTCCTCATGCACTTGTCTCATATACCCTTATAGCTAGCCCCCTACATGAACCTGAACCCAGTACCAAACAAACCCTAAACCCAATGAACCCAAACCCCGTAAACCCAAAGCTCTGACCCCGTAAACCCTAGCCGCGTAAACCCCGAAAGCCTGACCCCGGCAGCACGCCACTTGTTCCATGAATCGAATGATGCCAGCACAGGAAACTCTGTAGACTTGGCACCAATGTGGGGAAGACCCATGCGTGATTTCTGAAAGTTGGGGTCCCCAGTATATGACCCACCTAAGTAGATAGAATATGGCTTTGGGTATATTGTAATAAGATCCCCATATATCCCATATTCTATCTTACTTAAGGGGGACTATAAACCCAAATATACTATAAGCTTCATTAAAGGGACTCCGAAAAGCGGGCCACGAATTTTGGGAAACACCATTGGAAGGTTTCTCGGGGGCTACTTAAGAATCTTAAAGGGTTGTGGCTTGGACTATCAGGGGTCTACATTGGGTACTGCCCGCGCTCAGTAACAGTCTGTACAGTAACATGGGTAAACCTAAAGCCCTCCTCTTCCAATTGTACTTACATCTAGACTGTTACTGAGCGGGATACTTAGTATCCAGGGGTACCGGTACTCATGACTACTGTTTAAGCCCCCTCAGTCTACTTAGATGGTTATAGTTGGCTTATGTCTACAATTATGCTTGGTCTATAGTTGCCCAAAACCCTACTAGACCCTAAACCCTAAACCCCTAAATCCCTAAACCCTAAACCCCAAATCCCTAACCCTAAACCCTAAACCCCAAAGAGCTGCTACAACTTCAAACCCTGAGCCGCGCACCCTAAACACTAAACCCCATCAACCCTAATCTGTATATTGGGGTAATATTGGGATAATGGAAAATAAAATGGAAGCTACTATAATGGGGTTATATTCTGAGCTTTATGCGGACTCCTGAGATGTTCCCATCATGGTATCGGTTGAGGCTCCAAGGATCCAAACGGGGTTAAGGGTTTGCATAGGGCTTAGGGTTTAAGGCTTGGGCTTCCGGGTTAAGAAGGGTTTGCATAAGGCTTAGAGTTTAAGGTTTAGGCATCCGGGTGTAGTGTTGGGGAACAAAGTGCGTATTTCTCCCAGACTGTAGGGCTTAAGTTCGAAATTGTCTATAGACTTCGAAGTGGGGACCTAAGTATACAAATAATACCTACTAATACATTGGAGCCTGAAGACTATAAATAACCTAAACCCTAAACTCACTTACATTGGGCTATGTAGATCCCTAGGGTAGCGCCCAGGGAGTTGGCACTCGGAGCTTGGGTTTTGTGGTTTAGGGTTTAGGGTTTAGGCGTTTAGGGTTTAGGGTTTAGGGTTTTGCTGGCATCCAGCTCTTCTTGATATCTGGATAAATTCTGGTGAGTACGAGAGAAAGTAACGCCCTGCTTGTTGTGCTTATGAGTATTCAGAATCAACGAAAGCACGGTTGAACCTTAAACCCTAAACCCCAAACCCTAAACCCTAAACCCCAAACCCTAACCCCTAAACCTGAACCCTATAACCTATAAACCCTTCAAGAAGCCTGCAGAGTCCAGAGCCCAAAGTGCTCTGTCCAGGTCCGGCATGACTTTCCAAAGAAAGCTTGCACAAATGGCAACAGCCAGCAAGAAGTTTAGGGTTTAGGGGTTCGGGGAGTTTCGGGTCAAGGCGGTAGGGGTTACGGTTTTATGGGCTTCGGGTTAAGGGGTCTAGGGTCTCGGGCTTGAGTTGGAAGGGTGTTGAATGTCAGATGGAAGTGGCCAAAATAACATGTTTAACATCCAATGCTTTTGCCAACCAAGCTGAGCAGCCAAGAACCCCAAACCCTAAACCTCCCCAAAACAGTAGCGATACATGAGCCATAGTCTAAACTCCCAGCATCCCCCTTAATAACCCCTATGATATCCCCATATAATCCCCTATAACCTCTTTGAAAGGGCTTAACCCTAAACCCCAAACCTTTAGACTGTAGCTCACATAGGGTAAGTGAAGAGAACTCCAAGCACTGTACGTATGATATTGGGGACCCCACAAGGGACCGCAATTTTAAGAATCTACCATATGGGTGGTTGTCAAAATGATGGTCCCTTTTTGGATCCCTATTATAATACGACACCTAATATTTAGGGTACCCATAATTTTGACAACCACCCATATACATTCTCTAGTCCTAATGCTTCAACATGAATACTTAGATGTCATGTGTCCGGCTGCAGCCGCAGAATTCTGAGAAGGTCCTGCAGGAAAGGTTTCCAGAAATTCCTTGTTGCTCCGAGGTCCTGAACCCTAAGCTCCAGCCGTTAACTGCAAAGAACCTATCCTACTGCGAAAGGACATCCCTAAACCCTGAACCTCTAACCCGGCCCCAGGGGTCCATGTACCCAATAGTAGAATGCTTCCCCAAGTCTTTACTACAGTGACTAGTACCCAAATCCCAAGAACCCAGTTATTGGGTACTTGGACCCTTGGGGCTTGAGCCTTGAAACCCTAACCCCTAAACCTGGGATCTTCAGGTGAGCTCCGTAGAGGATTCTAGGGTTCAGGGTTTACTGTAACCTCTTCGTACTGCAATTTTGTACGCTCCCCCCACACATATCACGTCTGTTGTGGGAATATTGAGTATGAGGAGTGAGAGGGGGGTGTTGATATAAGTAGAAAGGGATTCCGTATTATGGAACCCAAGAGTTTGAGATGAGACCCTCAGACCCAGTACAAGACGACCTTCCCCTTCCTCCAGGACCAGGCAGCATTCTTTGAGAATGAGTGTCATTGTCTCATGCTGGTACAGTGGTACAGCCAGGACCGTGAAACTTGCGACTGCGCTAATCTTGAGACGAATAAGCGTGAGAATTGTTGTAGAGCCCGAAATGTTGAAAAGCATGAGCCTTATGGGTTCCTTCGACGTACCATTCGTAACATTGTCTAGTCATCAGGGGCCACTAGCCCTAAGGGTCCACGGTCCAAGTACCTAATAGTCATA
Source organism: Symbiodinium pilosum (assembly GCA_905231905.1). NCBI lineage: Eukaryota > Dinophyceae > Suessiales > Symbiodiniaceae > Symbiodinium > Symbiodinium pilosum. Next base: position 127,005 of record CAJNIZ010024446.1, read on the forward strand.
TACTTACCCAAAACCTATACTAGAATTACTATTACCCTAAACCCAAGTGCCTAGTTATTGGGTACATGGACCCTCTGGGTAAGATGTATGCAAATGTAACGAAGCTACGAGTAGGGCCGCGGCAAAACACGGAGACCAGAACTACTGGGTTGCTGTTGATGAACTTCATTGAAGTTACTATATTCGGGAAACCCTCTCATTTACTACATATACCTGAAGCCGTACACCCTCAACCCTAGTTTGCACTCTGTAACCTAGAATGCGCGAAGGACTAGCTGACCTTGAGGCTTGGGATTTAAGCTTCGTGTTTGGGGTTTGGTCTTGTTGTATGAGGTGACGTCAAAATGACTTGTTTGGCCTCTATTGGTTTTTGTAACTAGGACGTCCCCTATCGATCTCCACGGTTGGTGAAATCTTGCCACGGACCTAGCCTAGAGGAATCAAGCCTATCGTTCCAGGACGCCCCCTATCGGTCTTGAGATTTTGCGCAAAAACTAGCGCCTGGTCTAGATCAAGTGAGCGGTAATTTTGACCGCGACTCATCTGCACGGAGATCTTTAACATTCTTAGGGTCTAGGATGGAGATAGAATAGCTATTACAAGTTGTGCAAGAAAAATGTAATGGCAAAAAGAAGCAACTGTTTGGGTGTTGGCACCGCTGAGACACACAAGCAACTGCGTACCAATTTTATTTTGTATTGCATGATCTCTATATAAAATGCTTCTGGGAGAAGCCCCGTACTCAGGCCATTCCCCCCAACATACGTCAGGGGTCTCTGGAGGTACGGCTATCTTGAGGAACCCCTACAAATAGACATAACCCCTACCTGATCCCGAGCGACTTGGGAACTTAGTTCCATTTTAATGCCCACGTGGCTCTGCATAATATGCGCTAAGCCCTAAACCCCTGAACCCTGAACCGAAACCCTTAGGGTTTAGGGTTTAGGGTTCCTTAAAACTCTGATTCCTAAACCGCATGCCGCAAGCCAGGCAGGCAGCACGTCCAACGTTTGGAGCCGCGGCTTGGCTGATGAGCAATCGGGACTGTTTTGTCCCAAACATTGCAAAGTAGCTACTGTTTAGGGCTTAGGGGTCAGGGTTTAGGGTTGAGGGTTCGAACCATATAGGGTTGTTTAGGGACTAGATAGGGGTAATACAGGGGGTATATAAGGAAAGTATTACACAAGGATTATCTAAGCAGACCCGTAAACCCCTCAACCGTAAACTCCGGGGCTTAGGGTTTAGGCTTCCAGGCCTACAGTTGGTATTATTTCAAAACTAAGAACACTGGTTTAGCGTTTAGGGTTTCAGGTTTAGAGTTTGGGGTGTAAGGTTTCAGGTTTAGGGTTTAAGGCTTAGGGTTTAACCCCAGAAGACTATTATACAAGCAAAGCCGACGGCCTACAAATGCAGCCGGCACCGAGGCTATGTCGCACAAACGCTGCAAGGGAAGCCCACACTCTCTGAACTGGTCGGTTTACTTACTTTTGGTTAGCTGGGAATGCCGGAATGGAAAAATAATGGAAACTACAATAGTGGGTTATAAAGGGACTACTATAGACTAGCAGGATCCATTCCGTCATTCCCAGCTAGCCAGAGGTAAGTTTAGGGCTTGGGGCCTGGGCTTTGTGGTGTCGAGATTGGTGGTTAGGGTTCCGGCTTAATGACGGGCAACATAGTGCTTCACAAGGAGACCCATCCCTAGACCCTGAACCCTGCCCATCCTGGGTCACTGGGGCAACCACAAGCCCTATGGGCTGAACTATGAACTGGGTCGTATATATTGAAGGCCCCCCAAAATCATTTATGGGTAGGTTCCCTTATACCACAATAGGGTATTAGGGACTCATCCCAAAGTGCCACGGATTCTTAAGCCTGAAGGGGGAGTGGACCCAATAAACATATGCTTTCCCCGCCTTCGCTACAACTGCTGATGGAAAAATCCCAATGGACCCCTTCGAATCTGTCATATTCAACATGATGGACCTATCTTGAGCTTGGTAGATTCAAACCCAAATAGATCTGGGGGGGCACAAGAAGCTTTACGTAATGTCAAGTCACATGGAAACCCTTCAGGGCCAAGAAGTAAGAGGGTGTACATTTCAGAGTTATGGTGCATGAAGGATCTTGTGGCAGTCAAGGCCTCGAAACTACTGCGAGTCCTGCTATTTGGATGCTTCTGCTGCTGCAGCATGTCCTCCATCCCTTCAGGGTGGGGGATGTAGGGCCTGATATCCATAAATACCTTCATCTCCTGCTAAAAGGCAATTCTGTATGATAGTCAAGTTTCAAGCCCACGGCAAACCCTTAACCCGTAGCCCTCAACCCTAGATCTTACACCCAGGTACTGCAAGGTTCTCGACCCTAAGCCCTGCGCCCTAAGCCTACAACTTGAAGCCTTGAACCCTGTGCCTAACCCTTAACCTTCTTTTTATGGTTCTGTCCTATATGTATATAATCATGTGAAAATGCAAGAAAGCAAGAAATCCGGGGTCCAGGTAAACCTACAAACATGAACCCCAAACCCGGAAGTTTAAGTACCCCTTCAACCCTAAACCCTAACCCCGAAACCCTGAACCTTAAACCCTAAACCCCAAACCCTAAGTACCCCTTCAGACTCCAGGCTTCACTTGGCGCAAAGGGTCTCTTAGCTCTCTCAGAAGTACGGACCTGACTTAGGGCTTACTGGTTCGGGTTTAGGGCTTACGGTTTAGGATTTAGGGTTTAAGGTCTAGGGCTTATAGGATTTAGGATCTACGGTTTAGGATCTGTGGTTTAGTGTTTGTTGTTTACGGTTTAGGATATGTGGTTTCGTGCTTGTTGTTGACGGTTTAGGATTCACTTACTGGTTCTAGGTAGGGAATAAGGGAATTACGTTATGGGTAGGGGATATAATACAGGGATTGAATGTCCCTGTTCCCTGCTAAGAACCAGTGAGTGTAGGGTTTACTCTGTAAGGTTTAAGGTCTACACGGTTCAGGTAGAAGGGTCCTAGCTAGGGTTTAGGGTGAAACATTACATGTCAAATAGGGTAACAAAGTGAAACTGAGAGCAATGAATTTGAATAGCGCCCCCAAACCTACCCTAGTTGAAGGGCACACGTGCCCCAGTCCTGGGATGCCCTGAAGACTTCCTAGTGTTTCATCTGCAGTGCACCCGGCCTTAAGCTTAAACCCTTACCTGGTCCCCAAAAGTATGTAGAATAATGGCCTTGATGGCTGTTATTATGGGTTCAGGGCTATTATGTTACATACTTTTGGGCGTTAGGTAGCCCTAAACCCCTGAACCCTAAACCCTAAACTTCAGCCTTCAACCTTACCTTCTTTGGTGGTCGGAGCTACTGACCCTGAACCTGAAATGCCAAACCCGACAGCTCCGCTCAATACCGTGATGTTAGGTCCTTTGGAGGGGGGGGGGGGTAGGGGTAAAATCTGCACCCCAAACCCTACCCTAAACCCTAAACCCTTAACCCTTACTCAAATCTTCTGGTAAAGTGGCTTCAGCCCTAATATGGTCACTGAACCCTCTAAATCCCCAAACTGGAACCTTGACTCCTGAACCGTGCATCCTGAATCGCAGGGTTTGGGGTTCAGGGGTTTAGGGTTTTAGGATTGAGGGCGTCCGTTAAGGATTTTCCAAGCCCTAAGTCTTAAACTCACTGTAATTTGCCCAGACCTTTTTGGGCTGCAGGATTCTACCACCCCCTTCTGAGGCCTCCCATCTGTGGCTGGGCTCCCATCATAGGTTGGGCCTGGAAAGGCACTTCTGGGCTTCAGGATTGCGTGCAAGGCTTTGGGCTTAGGGTGTTTAGGGTTCAGGGTTAGACTTGGGCCAGTGCGCTACAGACGTTTAAGATGTAGACGTAGAGCTTCGGATTTAGCTTGTAGTGTACCGTCGTGCCAGCTATAGAATTCTTGTAGTTCGGGTAAGGAGCAGAGTCCCGTGTTTGTGGGTATGCCATTCCTTGGAGTGGGTAGAGCAGGGGCACAAATGTGCATGTGCGCGTGCGTGTGCGTGCGCGTGTGCGACCAGGAAAAACGAAACATCACTGCTCAAACGTGCTTGTTAGGCTCTGTGCTGGCCTGAGAACAGAAGCAGGCTACACTGCCCCGCAAGGAATGACAGGTCATGTACAATGTCAGAGATTAACCCAACGAGCTGAGAGCTCTCACAGAAAAATCTAGTCCTTTATAGGGTGATAAATGGAGAAAAACATAGGGACTCTCACTTGGAGAAACGCCGAATTCTAGTCAGAAACCAACACGGGTTCATGTCTCTATGAATACGTGGGAGCCCTGAAAAGCAAGACGTGACTCCTTGTTATTGTTGGGATTTGCGTTGCTCTACACTCCCAACCTGAATCCCATCAAACGCCTGAGGTATCACCTTCTACCCCTTGCAGAGTTATGAAAACTGGCTATATCTACCCCACCAACCTTATTCAAATCACCCTGGCCCTTACCTCAAACCTACTGCAACGGCCTAAACCGCTGCCGATCTCATGTTTGGGTCTCTTCGAAGTTCCTTACTCCCTGTGATTCTACAAGGAACCGAGTACCCCATATTACCGCAGTTTCCATTCCACTGTCCATCTTCCATTTGATTCTCCATTACCAATAAACCCTAAACCCCAAGCCGTAAACCCAAACCCTAAACCCCAAGCCCCAGACCCCAAACCCTAAACCCCAAGCCCTAAACAGCCCTAAACCCCAATTCCTAAACCCCAAGCCCTAGACCCCAAACCCTATTTGGGCAGCTGTGGGGAACTCTTTACCATGGCCAAGGCATAGTGCTGCTGTGTCATGGTCGGCATTGGAGGTGGGACGCCATATGCCTTGATCCACGTAAGTTCAGGGGCTCTTCTTAGAGGGAGCAGGGGGACATAGCAACTACCCAAGGGCTCCGATGTAATTCCTTTTTGGGTTTGTTATTGTTTTTTGGTAAGGGATTATAATAGAGTACCCAAAAAGGAACTACATGGGTAGGTCAATGTATTGGGTATAACCCCTATACCCCAACCCTGAACCCTAAACCCTGAATCTACCTGGCATATCGGGCTTACAAGTATACTTAGTAAGTCCCCCTGACCCCTTGAGTGGGAACACGGTCAAGGCTTGCAGGAAGCCCAGCCAGGACTTCCAAAACCCTTAAACTATGGAAAAAAAACCACACCCAACAGTCTAGTGATCAGGGTTTAGGCTTATGGGTTGTAAAATGCGCTTTATGACCGAGGTATACATTCTTCGATTAACGGGGCTTCCGAAGTCCGGGGTCCACCTTGAGCTTCAGACTGAAGGCATAGGGGACTGAGGTTTAGGATTTGCGTTGGCCGCCCCAGGGCTCTAAGTCTATACATGATACCTGCATTGGTTCCCAAGGTCTATACTATTACCTACATGGAGCCTGAGGGTGTGCGTGAAGATGTTGTAGCTACCAGTGATTCTGTCTGTTTTGGCAACTCCCACCAACGCATCTGAATTTAAAAGCTTCGGATGCGAGACTCTGTGCCGCCACTGTGTTTTTTTACACATCACTCATCACCGTCTTCAAACGCATGACTCCAAACCAAAAGTTTGAGGTATGCTGCCAAGCCGTGAGTCATTGCTTGGGCAGGGATGTGTGACGGGGCGGGGCGCGGGAACACGTACGTGACAAAGCCAGCTCAGAAATTCCGTTTGCAGATGCATAAGTGTACCACCTCTATACGCGGATTTACCAGCAACAGGATCACTTGCAATCGCCAGTGATTCTGGCTGTTTTTGCGACCCCCAACGACGTGTCTGCAATTCAAACTTCACACGCACAAGCGTGCCACCGTTGTGTGGTTTTGACGCTTGACTCAGCACCGATGCAGCACTGTTAGTTGTAGTGCCTGGGTTTGGGTGATGACCAAAGAACCTGAGAGATCCTACTTTCAGATGCGCGAGTGGGGTTAAGGGTTTAGGGCAGTGTTTCTCCACACAAGACTCAAAAGCGTAAGTGCCGCCTGGTAGGATAGACTCTGTTACCGCAGATGTCGTGCTTCTCCCGCTTCTCCCAACCCACGTCAAGCCTTAAAAGGGTTCCAGGGCCCCCTAAACCAGCCCCAAGGCCGTAAGGAGCTGAGAAAAGCGTATAGTCCCCCTTAGGTAGATAGAATATGGCTTTGGGTATATGATAATAATACAATCCCCATATACCCCATATTCTATCTACTTGAGGGGGACTGTAGCTGCCAATGGGCGTTCGGACCCAATGATGCTTATGATGCTGGCCGAGAGAGAGGGGGCGGAGACGGCAGCTTCCAGAATTCCCAGTACCCAAAGGAGTGCAAGGTTTAGGCTTTAGGTTAAGGGTTTAGTGCTCAGGGTTTAGGGTTTAGAGCTTGACTGCCGGCATTTCCTAGGCCCAAGCGTGGATCCTTTCTGCACGGGCCTCGAGACTTAGAATAAGGCCTTGGGAAAATTATTTAAAGACGCAGGTATATATATATACACATATGCACATGTGTACATATATATATATACACACGAATCACACGAATGGGATATGACAATCATGACTGGATGACACTTGCACTTATTGGGGCTTTGCCTTCGATGGCCAGTAACTACTCGGGCTGGACTGACTCGTGGCTCGAATTAGCTACGGAGTTCTAGTTACTTGAACCCGAAAAGTATGTAGAATAATGGACTGCTGGGCTATATTTCGGTGTCTTGGACTATTTTGTTTACCTGCTTTTGTGGTTCAGGTATAACTTCAGCTATAACCGAATATCATATTCAGGAACTGCTGGCAACTTCCCATCCCTGTCCATGCAGGGCAAGGGGCTGAGCCCTCAACACTACAACGAAGAGGGGTCGATTTCACAAATGGTTGTAAAAGACTAGAAGAACTTGTCATCTCCGCCATTTTTTAGACCCTGAAACACCAAAAGGACCCCACCACGACGATTGTCTTTCCACTCACAACAGCTCTCCATAGCACTGTATCAATATCATGTGTAGTGCCAGTGCTGAGTTTACCAAAGCCCGCTAAGTTTAGGAATGGGTTTCTTCCGCTTGGCCAAGGAGCTCCGTGTCTGACTGTATTACAACCACACCGTTCAGGATTGGGACTAACACGGGTTAGTGTTTAGGGCTCAGGGTTTAGTTTCTCAAGTTTTGGGGTTTGGCTATGGAGTTCGGGATTTAACGTTCAGGATTTAGGCTATGGAGTTTGGGACGTCAAGTCTACCTGAACCCCAAAAGTAGGTGAAATAATAGCCCGAAACACCGAAAATTGCCCAAAAGTCCAGTATTCTACATACTTCTGGGGTCCAGGTAGGAGCTTCCGTAAGGGACAGAAGCATGGAAGTCGCGCAACCCAAAGCACCCTTAGCCGCAGGAGTCAGTGTGCTTGTGGGATTTGGGGGCTTCCCCAAAAAATTAGGGGTACCTTTTTGGGGGGTCCCTATAATTAGGACTATAGTATATTAGGATCTATATTGGGGTATCCTAATTTGGGGACACTACCATTCGGGGCGGTGCCAGGTTTCTCAAAGAACGGTACATATAACCGTCAAAAACAATTTTGCGCAGTCCTGTTCAATATATACACGATTCCGTGTTAGGGGAGTGAGAGATAAACAGGCCCCGAACTGAAGCCTACTGTGCACCCGGGACCAGGATCCCAGAAGCGTGATATACGGCTCCGGCTAGACAGTCCTTGTGCTCTTGCCACGCAACATACTGTTGATACTAAAAATCTTGCATGACCTTAGTATACTATAGCACCATTATTCCCAAGGTTTAGGGTACTTGGGGTCATGCAGGGTTTTTAGTATCCACCTTATCGCCTTCGCTGCCCACAGCTTCTTCCTGCGTCACGCGGAAGTCCTCGGGTGGCAGGCGAGAAGAGCTGGCACCGGAGCGCTCCTCCACATTACGTCCATCTTGGACACAAGTCCTTCCTGTAAGGGTCCAAGTACCCAATAATCAGGTACTTGGGATTTTGGTCATAGTAATTGTAGTACAGGCTTACGGTAAGTATATGATTATTAGGCACTTGGACCCTTAGGGTTCAGAAGCTTCAGCATCTGCCTGCACTATGCGGTTGCAGGCTGACAGCACGTACAAACTCAAAGGCCGCATCTCCTGACACGCAACCTACAACACCTTAAGCCCTACCTGAACCCCAAAAGTATGTAGAATAATGGCTTTTAGGCTATGTTTACGGGTGTTGGGCTATTATTTCACTTACTTTTGGGGTCCAGGTAACCCTTAAGGCTCAAAATCGCCCACTGTTGTAGTAGGGTCTTTAGGCCACAAGCCTCAAAATGTAAGTCCTTAGAGCATTAGGGTAAGTAACCCGCAGACCCCTCAACTTTTGAGTCCTGAATCAACCCTCAAAGCCATAGGGTTGAGGGTTTAGGGTAATCCCTAAACAAAGCCCCAAGCAGTTCAACCCAACATCCTACACTTCCCCCATCCGGATTGGGGTGAAGGAACTTAGATTAAGCTACCATAATATGGTTCCTGTAGATAGTATATAATAGGGTTTCCTGTAACCGAATCTAAGTTCCTTGACAGCGACGCAGCAAAAAACCCTGAACCCTTAAGCCAACCTTCCAAAGGATCTTTTTGTATCTGAACTGTTGTCTCAACTCCTAGTATCCCCCGTCATAACCCCGAATACTACTCCCCTGAATAATAATCCCCTATATAACTTCCTTTTAAGTCCTTAAACCCTAAACCCTTAAGGAGCTCACACTATAGCTCATTTGATGCAGTCAGGTTGCTGGCTGCTGGTTGCCTGATGAAAACAAAAACCATGAACTGCTCTGAGTTCTTAACTTCGGTTCATATAGTTTTAGGGTTTCGGGTGTAGGTTTAGGGTTTAGGGTTGTGTGTTCAGGTTTGGGATTTAGGGTGTACGGCTTCATGTTTAGGGTTTAGGGTTTAGGGTTTAGGATTTAGGGTGTAGGGTTTAGAGTTGGGATTAAAGGTTAGGGGTTACGGGCCTTCGGGTTTAGGTCTTGATTTCGGGTTTACCCGTGGCTCTATCTGCTTACAGGCCACATAGTACTTTCAATCCATGAACGATGACCTGCCTGCAATTGTATGCAAATGATGCTAAATAAACATACATGTAGGGTTTAGGCTTTGTTCTGTAGGATTTTGGGCTCGTTCTGAACCCTAAACGCTAAACGCCCAAACTCTGAGGCCTAAACCGGAATTGTTCAATGTTCTGGCGGCAGAACGTGGCGCCTTCCAAATAAGAACTCCTGTAATTTCTCCCCGATAAGGAATGCTGAGGCCAGAGAATCCTGCTCAGGGTACCCTAAACCCGAAACCTTACGCAAGCCTCCTTTCCTGGAAAGACATTTGGCCGTTTCCAAAATGGGTGGACCGCAACTTAGATCCCAAAGCATTACAATCCTTGTCGAAAAAAGGGGAATCCCTTATTTTAGGAAACCCTGAACCCTAAACTTGACAGCTCGCTTTTCTGGACTTGTAAAACGCCCCGATAAGTCCCATACCTTTTCCAGCAAAGAAAAGAGAACTGGATGAAGTCCGTTTAGGGTTTAGGGTTTAGGGCCCTAGCTAAAAGGGAACTAGCCAATTCCTCAAAATCGACACGGGAGTTTCTGAAACAAAGGGAGCTAGCCAATTCCTCAAAAAATAGACATGGGAGTTTCTCAAACTTACCCCGACAGAACCCTGACTAGAGATCTCAGGCAATCCCTGTGCAATCCCCATATATCCCGGAATCCTAAACCGTGTCCCTCGGGTTCCCGAAGACCGCCCCTTTTCTGAGACACCCCCCATAGAGCTAAGCAACGCCAAGCCGGGCCTTAAACCCTGAGGCCCTCAGCTCTATACTGCACCCTCCCTACTACTACCTGACCCAAACAATGCCTAAACGGAATCTAAGCTAGCCTTATATACTTGGGGTCTATACTTGGGTTTCTAAAGCAAACGGAGCTAGGGAACCCAGGTGTCATAAGGCCCTAAGTACCAAACCCTAAACCCTGGACCCACTCATTTGGGGTTATGTATTTCGTGCTTGCAAATCTTCCAGGTCTCCTGCATTTAGAGTTTAAGGTTTAGAGTTCAATGGTCAGTCACATTTAATATGTATTGGGTTACTGTTCCTCAGCCCCTATATAAATGTGCTCAACAAGTACATAGTCATGGCTTCCACCTACCAGCCCCCGATTAACTACTCCCCCCACCCCCGTTTCCCCGAACCCTAAACCCTCCGGCTTGGGTCAGAGCCCCAGTTAGCAGGTGGCGACTGCCAGTTTGCCGGAGGCGCCATCACCTGATAGCTTTGGGCTGGGGTTAAGGGTTCAGGATTAGTTTTGATGTTGGCATAGGCTTAGGATTCAATTGTTCATGCAGGTTTTCAGCATTACCTCTGTCTACAGAGTCCTCAATAGCAAGTACCATACTCTCCACATAATCCCAAGAGCACCCTATCGGTCGAAAGGTATAGGGTTTGAGGCGTGAAATTTAGGAGCTCAATTTGGGGATGAGATTCCAGGAGTCTGGGTTTAGGAATTCAATACAAGGATTGGGGTTAGGATTTAGGTTTCTGGGTTAGGGCTTGCGTAAGTACAGCAATCGAGAATCAACATGGACAAGACCCCGGAAAATCAACAATAAAATGGGTTTATGCAAGGCTTTCCAGGGATCGTACAGAAGCCGGAAGAGCTTATTCTGAGTAACCACCAATATGGTTTTGATGTTTCTTGGAGGCACCCTGGACTATGCTGATACAGAGATGCAAGGAGTCAAGAATGATAACGTTGGGAAGTACTTGGGCCACTATATTGCAGTCAAAAAGTCTGTTGGTGCAAGGGTTTCAGGTCATTACTGCGTTGTTGGGTTTTTGCAGTCAAGGGATGCCAGTATACGGCTCATAGGGGCGGGGTTTGAAGCTTGAGAGGTTTAGAGCCATGTGCTCTGCTTCTGGGATCAAAGGTTTACCTGAACCCCAGAAACAGCTAACATCATAACCCAACACACCAAATACAGCCCAGAAGGCCGTTATTCTACATACTTGTGGGGTTCAGGTCCATGTTGGCGCATGGTTTGGGATATGTTTCAGGCCTCAGCGTGGCTCATGTGGCGTGTCATGCAGGGTGTCAGTCAGAAGGATTAAATTACCCTGATTACACCATCCAGGGAGACATGTGAGGGTTTACGGTTTAGGGTTTAGGGGTTCAGGATTTGGGGGTTCAGCGTGTTGGTTGGCATCATACAAACTCAACGAAGAAAAGGCAGTGGCAGTTACAATGTTTCTCAACATCAAGGGTCCTGCGTGCGGCCTGATTCCACAGGGACCCTGCAAGTAAAACTATGTGTACATATGACAGGACCCTAATTTCTAGCGGCGTTTAACCCTAGACCTTAAACCAGTTGAAAACTAGGTTGCTAAAGGGGTTCCCTTTGAGCAGGACCGCCCCTATGAGAGAAGTAGCTTAATACTTAGGACAACTAGGGTTACTGTATGGGTTCTAGGGGCTATTCACCTACTTACATTGTCCCCGTGCCCCTAGATGTAGGATCCCTATCAAAGGTATACGGCGAAGTGCGATTGACCGGATCTTTGCTACAATGCCACGACTTCGCAAGGTCAACATGCGAGAGGGCCAGGGATCATCATTCAAGCCGGCTTGCTGTGAGTCACGACGAAATCAAGTCACCATAGTGGATATATATATATATAAATATGTATATGCACCATATATATATCTCTCTATCTATCTATCTATCTATATCTGGTAAATAATATGGCTCCTAATTTACAGTAATTCAGGCTACGTTCCTAAACGCTACCCCATTAGCGGACAGCATCTAGAACGAAGCCTAAATTACTGTAAATTACCCTAAACCCTAAACCCTAGTTGGCAAAGGCAATCGACGAAAGCCTGGAGCCGAAGACTACGAACTTTCAGGCATCGGTGGGTTGTAAAGGCTTTAGGGCTTAGGCTTTAGGTTGGGGCTTAGGACTTAGGGTTTAGGGGTTTGGGGCTTAGGGTTTAGGGCTTAGGGTTTAGGGTTTAGGGGCTTAGGGCTTAAGGCTTAGGGTTTAGGGTACGGAACTGTAGCAAACAAAGCGGCAAAACGGCAAGATGGTTTTAGCTAGAAACCCACTGTGTGTGGGGGGGGGTCTGTGGGAATCTCTCAGGATCTACGTATACAACCTTTAACACAAATAATGGTTACATTGGGCCCTGAAGTCTGTAAACATTACTTACATTGGACATTTGAGATCCCTACTTGGAGGGTCAGGGGGACTTAGTAATAGGTAAGTTAATAACCCCCATAGCCCATATAGTAACGCTAGTTATCCTACGTAATGATTAAGCTACTTACTAAGTCCCCATGACCCTCCAAGAAGGGAATGCTTTACACCAAGGTTTGGGACAAGGGTTTCTTTGCGAGTGCTCAATTGATTAGATTTTCTAGGTTTTAGGGTTCAGGTTCAGGGCACACCGCAAGGACCCATAAAATTTGCATGAAGAGTTCAGAATACAGTCCAGCACATGCGTCAGTTGTAGCTTTACAGGTTTTATCCAAAAATCACAAGCACACCCAACAGGATCACACACAATCATCCACAGATTCTCTCAAAACTAATTAAGAAAACATGTCAAAGATTTCTGAATGCTTATTGCTCCACTACGGTGGCCCTGGTCCTGCTAAGTGTCGGGCTGAGGGGTGTATGATACACGCAGCCTTAAACCCGAGGCGCCAAAACATCAACTACAGAGCATAAACGCAAACCCTGAAACTAGACCTTAAATTTTGAACCTCGAGCCTAAACCCTAAGCCCACAACATTGCCAATGGCTCCACAGAACCGGGTTTGCGGTTTGGGATTTTTGGTTTAAGGTTTAGGTACTAGATTTTGGTAGTTTCCCAAAATAAGGGGACCCCAATATAGACCCCAAAATATTATCATACTTATTATTTGGACACCCCAAAAGGTATCCCTAATTTTGGGAAATCCTCATTTTGTAGTTTTCAGAGCTCAAAGACGTATTGTTGTGGGGCCCTGAGAACTCAGCCCTGGGCACTGGACCCGGCCCCATGCAATAGAACCTGAGCCCCAAATTTATGTAGAATAATAGCCTTTTGGGCTGTATTTCAATGTCACCTGCTTTTGGGGGCTCAGGTAAAACTCAAGACATTTCGGGGTCAAAACACCCCATATTATGCCTGATGATCCGCATGTTCACCTCGAGACTTCAACTCAAACCCAAACTCATACATCACCAACCCTGAAGCAGAGACGCCAGAGGAAAACACGCAATCAACGGACAGAAGCCCTAAACCCTGAACTCGGGCCCTGCACGTCCATGCCCACACACCCGGCTACCCCAAAAACCTTAAAAAGCTGAGCACCACCTGGGTGCTTGCCAAGTGCCCCACACCCTGCCCCGTGAAGTTCGTGTTGACCATCTCAGTTGCCTGTAACAGGGCTTGGGGAGAAGGGCTGAAGGTGCAGGATTTAGGGTTTAGGGTTTAGGGTTAAGGATTCAGGGTGTTTACCAAAGGGCTTCTTTTCCTTTCTGACAGTGCTCTACTTGGAGGCACATTTGACTCAGTAACTACGTAAAACTGGGTTATAACTTATAAACTTGCTCACAGTTTTATGGGTTATATAAGCCCAGTGAGGTGGATAATAAGTAGGGCTATAAGCAAAACTATCTAAATGGGTTGTTCTCAAAGTTTTGGCCCTCTTTTGGTTTTTGATTATATTGCGGCACCAAATTAATATTAATGGGTACCCAGAAAATGGGGCCCCATCTTTGGAACTACCCATGGTTACTGGAACTCATGAGCTTGCAAGTGCCCTAAACCCCAAATCCCAAAACATAACAGGAACGCATGTCATTTGTGAGACTTGGGCTTTAGAACGTGGGAAGTAAAGGTTGGAGGGTATGGAAAGCAAGGGCTAAGGTTGGAGGATGGTGGCTTTAAGGGTTATAAGGGTTTAGGGTTTAGAGTGTAGAATTTAAGGCTCAACCCTTAACCCTTAACCCTAAGCCCTAGTTTAGGGTTTAAGGTTACCCTTAACCCTAAACCCTAATTTAGGGTTTGAGGTTCGGGCTTTCCTTGCCTGAGTTTGGGGCTTCAGGTTCGGGGGATGCCGCCTTGCTGCACTTACTTTGCTGCTCCGACGGTCCTAGTACCTCAATGGGATGGCTTTTGTACCATGTCGGGTTTAGGGGTCATGGTATTAGGGTTTAGGGCCCTAAACCTGAAAAATCTGAGGGCCCAAATTAAACACCAATTGGGTACCTGGACCCTTACTGGCTTCTTATTTCCATGTCAAATTGCGTACTGTATTCATGCAGAAATGCGTCTCGAGAGGCCCTCAGCCCTCAAAGGATAAATTCGCAGCCTTTACACAGCTTTTCCCAGCACTATGTGCAATAAACGCAGCTATAATGCAGCTATGGACGTCGATGGCTATGAGCATGGCTCACAGCAATGCCCCGAATTGAACACCATTGGGCATACCGCTGGCCAAGAGTGAACATCAAGCAAGGAGCAACTGAGCAATGAATACTGCAGGACCTGGACATCAGCATCCTCTGTCGTTGCTCCAAGACCTTTGCCACTTGGCAAAAATACATCTCTGTGCTGACCCATAACCCGGTGTACGCAAGAACCCACAGAAGACTCCCCAGCCCAGAAAAGCTGCATCCCCCGAACCCGAAGTGATAAAACTTTGCCAAAGTGAGCCTGATCGAACATCGCCATCTCCTGCATAAACTTCCGCTGCTCCTGGGGGCAAGAGCTGAACCAAATACATCCATAATGCCTCTGCAGCTGGTAAAAGTTTGGAGAAGGTGGTTTCGAGTCTTCTTGTGGAATCAGGGCTTGTTTGCACAGGTTGGAGGTTTGGGAGCACATGTTTTTCGTCGCGGCTTGTTGTCCACGAGCTGTCCTGCCACTTGGAGGGTCATGGGAACTTAGTAAGTAGGTTAACAATTAGGATAACTAGGGTTACTATATGGGTTATAGGGGTTATTAACCTACTTACTAAGTCCCCCTGACCCTCCAAGTTGGGTTTGGAGATCAAGGTTTGGGATCTGGTTTTAGGATTTCTGGCTGAACAAGAGATCATTGGCAATCAAGACCCCAGAGCTTTTTAAACCCCTTCTATAAACCTAAGGGGTATAGAACTTCAACAATGGGGTTTTAGGTCCCAAATACCATGCAGACTCGCGTATTTGAGCCCAAAACCCCATTATTTCAGTCCTTGGACCGTTAGTGTAAGTGGAGGAGCAGAAACCCCAAAACCCTTTCTATAGCTGGGGGCGCTACACGGCAGCGTACTCAGATTTCTACAGAATGCATGCACGGAAAACTAATTGTGGCACTTCTGAGAAATTCCTGGCATCTCAAAACAAAGGCGGGTACGTCTGTATACCATTGGGATAAATGAGGGGTGTTAGAGGGGCCGTACGGGTCGTCCTCAGACATCATGCAGAGGACATTTCCAGGACCCTCCCCGTATGTCTGAAGGTTTGCGAAAAAGACGTTCTTCTGACCCTAAGCCCTAAACCCTGCTGGGGAACGGGCGCGAAGTTCCGCCTCGCGCGCCTCCAACGACATTGGAAGGGACGAAAGCTATCAGGAGCGTTATGGTTTAGGGTTTAGGGTTTAGGGGGTTTAGGGGGTTTGAGGGGTTTAGGGTTTAGGGGGTTTAGGTTTTAGGGGGTTTAGGGTTTAGGATTTAGGGTTTAGGGAGGGGCTTGGGTGCTGGGTGTAACGTAGGGGCCTGCTGAAGTAGGATAGGTTTAAGTTTGTGGGATGAGTTATACTCAGCGGTTT
>CAJNIZ010024446.1:151200-172414 GCA_905231905.1 Symbiodinium pilosum
GCCACAAAAATGTACCGTCACGAACATAACCGGAGCCTACTACTACTACTACTACTACTACTACGACGCGCAACCCTGAATCCTGAATCTTACTTTTTCTTATTACTGTTATTCGTCCTCAGGGCTCAGGCATGACAAAGGGGATGATCCGGGAGTGCAGAGAAGCAGTTCCGCAGGGATCCAAGTATAAAAATTACCCAAAGAGCCCAATACCCCTCAACTAAAGAATATGCTCAAAAGGACACCAGGATCCCGAATATGAATTAAAGCATATTCCTTATTTCAGGCATATTGGGCTTCCTGAGTCTGTAAATTTACCTACATTGGGCTATTTGGATCCCTAGGGGTTGGGGGGAAGGCATAACTTTCGGTTTACGGTTTAGGGTTTAGGGACACGAAATTCCTACCTGTGGAGCTTCAGACGTCGCTCAATCAAAAAAATCACAAAAGAGGGGCAAAGACCGGCGCCTGGACATCCCACAAAAGGACCTGTCTAACATTGTGATCTTTTTCTTGGCGGGTTGTATGGAGTTTCACGACTTTTTGGGGGGCCTTCGAGGGTCAGACTATTCCCCTACATGCCTGAACTTGCCAGGACTTGTCACAATCAGCGATCGCTACGCCCACCATGGCACTCCAAGGTTCTGAATCTCTTGGCTCTAGAACTCTGACTAAACATCCAAATAGCCTAAAGTAGGTCACATCTCCCAAAGCTGGTATTATTTGTTCGCCTACGCTTCACCTGCATCCTGCTTCTCTGGAGACACAGTCTTCTTGGCTTCCGGACAATAATCAGCATCAGGATAGTACCGATGAGGTCCTTAGCTGCACGTTTCATCACTGAAGAAGAGATATGCTGTTGCTGAAGCCCCTGCAGTACATGACCACGGTCCCCGGGCGTACCTGCCCCAATTGCCAATGGTTTCTTTCCTGACTCCAAAGCCCAAAACTCTTTTCAGATCTACGCTCTTCTTGATGTGACAACCTTCAAAGGTGCCAATGTGCTGCAGCCACCGAGGTGGTACATGTCCCTCGCCACGCCACAAGGGGGAAGGGAAAGGATATGAATGACCTCTGCAACAAGAACCCTAGGGACCCAAGTCTACAATGGGCCCTAAAGTCTGCAAACGTTGCCTACATTGGGCTATTTGGATCCCCAGGGGAATATCGACAGCTATAGCTATAGAAGAAGAGCATTTGCACCACAGGCAGGAGGGGGACAGATCTGAATGACCTCTGCAAAGTGCAGGTCTTGATGCTGCTAGGTGGCAGACCCTTACCAGAATGGGGACATCAGTGGGGGCGTGTGCTAGTAACCCCAGGCATAAATGAGGTTTTCGTGAACATTTCTCAGATGACCACAAAAGTAACATGACATTGGCATAGCAAGCAGTTTGTCAGACTGCTTGGATATGTTCGATTGCTTCGTACGATGTATTCCTTGTGGCCTGACTTGGGCTTTTGGATGTAGACTGCAGTTCTGACTTAAAACTGCACGATGCGCAGCCTCTGATGCAAACACTCTGTTCCCACAACAGGTTGTGCGGCTTGAGTGGTGAACACTGCAACGATGGACTTTGACAATAGACATGCGTGGTAGAGTGATGACTTCCGCATTCAATTTGGTTGTCTATAGCGGATGGAGTCCGAAACAAGGTCTTGCATTCTACAACGAAGCTAACGGTGTAGTGAGGTATGTTTAACGATTCGGGTTCACAGTGCAAGAACAAGAATGAAAAGTCTAAGATTCAAGTTCAAACATTCCCTGAAATGGTCACACAATTCCTGTTTGCAGCCTCAAATGTACAATGGTTCCTTACACAGACCCTATAACGCCCTTCCAAGCAACTAGAGCGCTTGGCCAATTACATAAGAGCAGGCTCTGCGGTGTGGGTGGTGTACAACTTTTCAGGATTTTGGGATCAGGGTTTAGGAGCGAGCCAACGTGAGACCTAGCACGCATCCCCTCGGATGTCCTTCTCGTTGATTTGTAATGCCTAGCGTTCCATTGTGTTAGCATGCTGCCACTGCGGCTACGACGGGGCTCCAAGCACCAAACTCCTGTTTGCAAGGACACCATTTCATCTAAGCCTGATTCCTAAGGTGGATACTAAAAATCCTGCATGACCCTAGGTACCTTATACCTTAGGACTTATGGTACTATAGTGTACAAGGGTCATGCAGGATTTATAGCATCAACAGTATTACCCATGTGCTGCCAGAGGTTCCAAGAAGAAAGCCACCTCCCTGTACCTCAAGCTGTTAGTACTTCAAGCTGTTCGCTTGAGGAGCTATTTGGGAGGTGAGGCTGAGGTTACTTGGAGGGTCATGGGGACTTCGTAAGCAGGTTAATAGTTAAGATAACTAGGGCTACTACATGGGTTATAGGGGTTATTAACCTACTTACTAGGTCCCCCAGAAAGATATCTAGGGTTACTTTATGGGTTATAAAGGTTATTAACCTACTTACTAAGTCCCCCTGAGCCTCCAAGTAGGGGGTATAAGCTTCAAACCTAAACTTCGAGCCCTTAGGAGTTTGCCATGCGGGGTTTAGAGTTGGGTGGTACGCGACGTTAGGGCTTTGTGCATACTGACTATCTTGGTTTTCGAATGAGAAGAGGTAGATAGCCTAGGATATTTGAAGGGTTAGGGAGACTTAGTAACTAGGTTAATAACCCAGATAATCCACACAACAACCCTAGTTATCCTAATTATTATCCCCTGTAACCCATATAGCAACCCCAATTATCCCCAGTATTAACCTACTTAATCCTACTTACTAGGTCCCCTTGACCCTCCAAGCCCTAAGCCCTAAACCCTAAACCCTGATTGAACCCGAAACCCTCCAAGTAGGATATGCCCTCATCCAGAGTTCAAAGGTTGGCCAACGCTGTGACCCAGTGATCCCTTTGCCCATACGGGCCCTGTACATAGTGTTGATTCCAAAAATCCTGCATGACCCTAGTATACTATAGTGCCATTATTCCCTAAGGTTTGGGGTATTTAGGGTCATGCGGGATTTTTAGTATCCACCGTAGTGCTGAATTTCCAGCTAAGCAGTCTAAGAGCATGCAGAGGGCACAGGGTTCCTAAGTTAGATCCATATTCTGGGCTTCAGACTTGGGAATTCAGGTGAGGAGTTCGCATAAGGCTTTTTGCCACCCATGCGCATTCTCTGCCAAGAGTTGCCACTAGGGGGCATTGGATTCAGGGTTTATACTTTGAGGGTGGCCGAGCTACACGGCGAGGAGGCATGCGAAGATTAGATTAAACAACAGTGCATGCGATTGCATACCCTAAACTCTACGGTGGATGTATCAAATCTTAGCAAACTTAGGTCCCCAAATACTAGGGAGTTAAAATCAAGTTACCATAACGGGTATATATATATATATAAAGCAATTGATGTGGCTGCCCCCCTTAAAAGAAAAACTTGAAATAAGTGATGATTGGGATATAGGCTATATTGGGAGGTGCAAGATTGCCTCCATCCCCAGTAGGCCAGTGGCAGGTTGGAATTTTGGGCTTGCCATCCTTATGGTAGTATTGGCTCAGAAAATTGGTAAAAGGCACAAAAAACCTCCAAGTTCCACTAACCCCTTCGCTGGACATATGCTTCTTGCAAAGAAGGACAGGGACTGGCACCCCATTTGGCTGCGAGCAGCTATACACATACACACACACACACATAGGGTTTAGGGTTTAGGGTCTAGCTATCTATATGTCTGTATACATACACTGTCCTGACTTTCCTTTAACCCCCCCCATTCTATCCACTGGTTCGGGTTTTGGTTTTCGAAAACTGTTTGGAGTGTCAGCCCCTTGGGCCAGGCATTATGCGTGACATGAGCAGATGCTTTCGTAGGAGACTGCTGCATGAGAGAGCACATCGAAGCCAAAAAGAGACTAAACCTCAATGATTTCCGGAGATGCAATATAACATGACTAGACAGTGAATGCCAGCAATGAAGAATAGCATAGGCAACAATTCCAAGACAGTTCCTGAAACATGGAGGGAATCATCAAAACCCTATACCCTAAGAGTCTAAGTATCAAATACTCGTATACTTGCCCAAAACCGTACTATAATTACTATTACCCAACCGAGGTACCTAAGTATTGGGTGCTTGAACCCTTTGGGATAAGGCTCCAACCCCTGACCTTCAACGCGAAGGCCCTAAAACCTGAAGGCCATAAAACCCTTCACCCCTGGAGCGATGACGGCCCCACACACCAAAGCTCTCAAAAGTCATTGAACCTACAAACAGAGTACATAAGGGTTTAGGGTTTAGGGTATAAAGGTCGAATCGAAAAGAAAGACGCCGTTGCTTTCAAAGGATCCTCTATGTGTGTACATGTATATGTATCTGTATATTTGTATGTATATATGTATATACATATAGGGGTGTCCATGCTAGTTTGGGGGAGTGGCTGTAGGGTATTCTCTCATAGTGACCACATGACTATGAAATCCCTGTTCTGCTTATTCCCCAAACCCTAGACTAATTGGCCCCTGCGGTACGCAAGCGAGGGAGGGCACTGTTTTTTCGGCTTGTGCATGTACTGCTGGATCAACCAGAAAGTGATTCCCTGCCAGTTCAACTTGGAGGGTCAGGGCACCACAGTAAGCACGTTATGGTTTGCGCTTTACCTAGACCCTCCGAAACGCCTAAAATTTCTGCTTTTTGGTCAGAAACAGTTTTTCGCTGTCCGACGACCAAAATGTTCGTTCTCGAGCGCCTTTTCAGAAAATTGCACAAAGCACTGGCAATCACATGGCAGCGACGACGCTTTTTGCCGGCCAAAACGTGCGTTTTCCCGGCCCAAACGCTTTTTTGCCGACCACCGGTCGGCGAGAAACATTGCGAGCGCACATTGTTGACAGAAAAAATGTTTTTATGGACAGCAACTAAAATTTGTGGTTTTTCAAGCGACGACTGTTATTTTAGTTCCCGGAGCCTCAGGTGAGGGTTTAGGGTTTAGGGTCAGGGGGACTCAGTACGTATTTTAATGACCGCTCAAACCCATATAGTCATCAAAGTTATCCTAAGCATAAACCTACGTAATAAGTCCCCATGACCCTCCAGCAAGGTTTGGTGTGGTCCGGGGCAGAGGTAGGGGTTAGGCTTAGGATTAGGGCTTCGGGTTTAGGATTTAGGGTGTACCTGAACCCCAAGAATAACTGCAAAATAGTGACCAGAGTAGGGGTATCGGGCCATTGTTGCACCATCTTTTGGCGGTCCAGGCCCAGAATTTGTGGGCTTTGGGGGGTTGGGCTCTAGGCTTCGGGGTTTAGTGTTTACGACTGCCACCTTTGAAGGGAGAAGAGGAAAGAGCTTCAGCCGCCAGCTTAGCGTGTGGAGTTTGCAAATCTGTTTGTATCCTGACATGTTTTTTGGGTAACATGCGGGTACCAATGAATGCAGCGGAATACTAGTACTTTTTTTGTATTCCTAGCAACCAGAAAGCTTTGTTCTTAAACCGAATACATTTTGGTTTCGGGAACACTTTTTTTGCCTAACTGTGGCCTTGAGGTATTGAAGGTTTTGAGTCCTACTGTGAGGATACGTTTTTGAAGGCCGATGTTCAACGTCGCAGGCCAAACGGTGAGAAAAACAATGAAATCCACGCACTACGTAATCCGTACCCGTACTAAGCCCTTACAAACCCAACAAAATTGTGAACAAGCGAACTCAATTTTCACCTTTTGGCCTTTGAATCTGTACTAGAAATCTTGTTCGACTGGTTAAACCCAGTGGACCCCTGTTCCAAAAGGCCCATACAACTGAATTTGTGATAATGCTACGAAATACATGTTTTCGTACTCAACAGAAAGTATACCGTGAGGCAGGAATACAAACATGTATTCCCATGCACCTCTTGGTAATTGTAGCAGCATATCAAAGGTCTAGCGGCCCGTATCTAAGACAACAACTGTCGAAGCGCAAGCAGCAACAGTAGACCCTACCCCAAGGTTGGATTATCATAAGTTCCGTGTGGCTTGCCCGACAACCTCTCATGTAGTATCTTTCTGCTTCGAATAGTAAAAAATGAAGATAAGAAAAACAGTGATAAGCCCCGAGGAACTGCGTTGAAGGCACTGGGCAAGCCCAGCATGGATCAGAAGGAGCAATGGCACTGACATGTTCTTCTCTCACTCCCTGAACTTAAACCCAAAGTGTCACATAAGGGGTAGTGATGATCGTATCAGGGTGCTCGTATATGCGTATTATACAACTACGTATTGCAGAGTGGGGGATCCACCCAACGTGTCCCTACCCTAAACCCTTAACTCCAAATCCTAAACCCCAAACCCTAAACCCTAAATCTCAAATCCTAAACCCTGATATAACCCTAAACCCTAAAAACTAGACCCTGAAGTAGATGGATTTGGGGTGGCGCAAAGCTTTGAAGGTCGATGATTTCATGGAAGCTCGCAAGGTTTCCTGACTCTGGGGCTAGGGATGCTCTAGGATCTCAATTAGGGTTTAGGGTCTAGGGTTTAGGGTTTAAGGTTTAGGGTTTAAGGCTTAGGGTTTAGGGTTTAGGGCTTAGGGTATAGGGTTTAGCGTTTAGGGCTTCGGGTTTAGGGTTTAGGGCTTCGGGTTTAAGGTTTAGGGCTTGGGGTTCATGGTTGAAATTAGGGTTTAGGGCTTAAGGTTTATGGTGCAAGTTAGGGTTTAGGGCTTAGGGTTTGAATTAGGGCTTAGGGTTTGGTTTTTAGGTTTAGAGCTTAAGGTTCAGGGTTTTAGGGTCTGTGCTAATTAGGGCTCAGGGTCCACCCTCCCATAAACTAAACTTGGCTGAAGCCCAGAAAGAGTCCTACAAAGACTACTGTACTTTGATGAAGGAACCATATCACCCTCCACACTTTTTAGGGTTTAGGGTCTAGGATTTGTTGCGCACCTGGGCGCCCCGAAAACCACAACTCCAGCCGCACACAGATGCAGCCAAAGTCATATTAAAAAGTCCCCTTCAAGCTTTTGTGTTTTCAGCCTCTTCATAGCCGCCTGCACAACTCTTATATATATGTATACACGAAATACTGAAGTAGTTTCAATCTTACCTCATATAACCCCGTATAGCCCTACTACTCAAGCAGTTTCCCGAGGAAGAATCTAAACTCCAAAGCCTACGCCCGAACCCTTCAGGAGCAAATGGCCTGCGCGATGGCATTCATGAGCACAACTAGGAACAAGCTCATACCAATCAAGTATGCCTTGCAAGGGTTTAGGGTTTGGAATCGACGGGTTCTCAACATGTTGGGTCCCTTTAGAGGGTTGTAGGGATATGTTGTACAAGCCTGAAGAAATGCCAATACAAATCATAGGTCTCAGGAATCTACAAACAGCAACATGCGTACTAATGTAGGCCCCTGGTGTGCACAGGGACTGTGTGAGTGAGTTGGGCCCCTTCAAGAACTTTACAGGACCCATGTGTTTCGATGGCAACGTCACAAATAGAGCAAACTCTGACATTGCCCAGGAAAGCCGGGGGTCCATGTGCCTTGCAGAGCCCTCATGGAGCTAGGTTCCAAACAACCAATGGGTGGTTGTCAAAACTATGGCCCCTTTTCGGGTACCCTACATATATAGGGGTTATAGGGACTATATTGGGTTCTATGGGGATAATGGAAAAGAAAATGGAAACTATCATATTTGGGTTATATACATCCTATTTGTCCCTTTTTGGGTCCCCTAAATATTAGGTGCCGTATTATAATAGGGATCCAAAAAGGGACCATAATTTTGACAACCACCCCAATGAAGATGCACATTTTGCAGCTCATTTCCGGGCTTTCGAGGCACCAGGGTATTTTTCTTGAAATTACAAATCCCATCTAGCCTTGCACTAATGAGCCTTGATACAAAGACTTCTCAAACAGGCGAAATCTGTAAACGCAACAGGTCTCCCATGTAGGCCTGAGGATTTATGACCCTAAACAACTATTTTCTGTATTTAAGGCCTACGCGTACAACATTGTAACAGAAAGACCGAGTCCCCGCGACAACGCTAATCTTCAATACCTGGTGGCCAAATTTATGTAGTTCCAAACCTGAGATAAGGCCATCTTCCGTTTTAGTTACTATGCGAAGCACCATTTGGCGCAAGGTCGGCTGAGGGTGGGATAACTCAGGCAGCAACTGCGTACAATGGTCCCTGGAACTTCTACAGCCGAGCAACAAGGCTTTGGGATACATCATACTATACCATACTATACCTTGATAAGGGCTATAGTCTAAACCCCTCAAAGGATGTTAATTAGGGCATTATTTATGGGATATTACAAGGGCTATTAAGCGGGATACTCGGAGCTTAGACTATAGCTCATAAGAGCTGGGTAACAGTATTGGTCATTACTCAAGGTCTTAATCAACAGATCACAAGTGATCCCTGCGGCACCCAATGAGACCTACACTTCAGACCCTTGAACAGCTCAATGCAAAGCACCACGCGGCTCTGAAGTCTTTTGAGCAGCAGGTGTCCCATGAACAGAGTTACACGGTCTGTCCAACTTATTCTTTAGGGTGTAAGGTTTAGGGTTGGCCTTTCTTATGCTCTCTAAGCGTTGGTTAGAGTCCGCATAGAACGGACGACCCAACAAAAGGATGAGCACTTTCACAACATCTCTACGAAAGATACCAAATTACGCATCCCTGGCATCCCTGCTTGCCGCAAAAGGGACCCGCAACTACAATGCTATCAGCTCTCTACCTGAAATGCGAACTTGTAAATCCTGAGCCAAAAAATCCTGAAACCCTAAAAAACCCAAGACATGAATCCCAACAAACCCTGAATCGCCATCTGCTACCTGGAGCTTAATGAGGAATGAGGGAATGCATCTCTACAGTAGCCCAAGGATCCTAGTATACAAATAACACCCACATTGAACCCAATGCTTGTAAACATTTCCTGCGTGGGGCTATTTGGATCCCTAGGGTAGTGACAGTATTATCTTTTGGATTTGAAATACCCCTTCCCCCCTTCCCGGCTAGGCACCAAAGAGTCAATATCTGGGCATCGGGGCAGATTGGTAGCCCGCACAGGCGCTCTGCAAGATAGTGTCGATGCCGTCCTGGCACAGCCTCGAGGCTTCATGTATGGGCCAAAAATGGGAATAAGGTTTTGGATTCTATTTATTCTATACAATATCTGAATAATGTGAGGTTTGTCAATACTACTGGTAATTTCCCAGGCTTCTACGTTCAGGGTTTGGGGTGGGATGTCAAGTCTAGGGTTGGGGTATTTGGGGTTTAGGGGTGGGATGCATGCTATGTTCCTGAGAAGCACTGAGAATTTCTGGGAGGCCCGTTGGACTTCGCTTGGGAGGCCCGCTGCGGCGGTCCGTTAGGAGGCCCCTGGGGCTGTTGCTGGGAGGGGTTGTCTGGGAGGAGGCCGGGATGACAGTCTGTAAATACTGTTGATACTAAAAATCCTGCATGACCTTAGTATACTATAGTACCATTATTCCCAAGGTTTAGGGTACTTAGGGTCATGCAGGATTTTTAGTATCTACCGTATTACTACATGGGGCTAATTGGAATTCAGGGTAGACCCTAGACCCTAAACCCCAAATCCAATTACGAATGTTGGGCTATTCGGATCCCTAGGGTAGGGGCTAGCTGGAGTACACGATCTCTGCGTCCTAATCCCAAGACTAGGGTAGGTTTGGGGGGCCATAATATATATATATACATACACATAGCATGACTCTTCCATCCCCGAACAACGTTACTGAATTTTCGGTCCAAGTCTTCCGTCTCAACAGAATTGTACAACCGCAATAGAATACTAGAAAGTGTCATGCTGCCTTCGCTCTCTAGCGCCTCCACACGAGCTGCCAGACAGCCCTGAACTCTCTAATGTCATCCATCTCGTGGGCTTGCTGACGTGTGTGATGCTGGAGGGATTGAACCTCAGCCCTACCAGCATCGACTCTGTTTTTGGTAATCTCCTCCGCTTGTTTTGTCGCTGATTGCACCTCCTTGCACGTTCATCTGCTCAATGAAAGGGCCTTTGCAAGGTCGTTTGCCTGGTGACACACCTCCTCCCCAGGGGGTTGAGGTATAGGGTTGAGGTATAGGGCTCAGGGGTTCATGCGCACCTGTGCCGCATTGCGTGGGCATCCAAAATGCAGAGCTTTCCAGAGATTTTGACAGGTGTCTTCCTTTCCATGTTTTTGGACATTCAGTGGCCCTTCCACAATTGTTGAGTTACCAAGGAAAATTATCCCGGCTGCACCTGGCTGCAGCTCCTCATGACATGGACTCGACAACTTAATGTGACAGCAGCAGAAATGCTAATTCGGATGCTAAAGCACTATCACCAGCACTGGTACTAATGGCATTACTGCAACTATAGTTCTAGATTCCTTGTAGAAATATTCTCTATTTTGAAAGGACTTCAGAACAGGTCGATGCTGTCCTGGCAAATTCCAGAATTTCGGATTAAGGTCCGGTGCTGGGTTACCTGTCTTGTTGAGGATGGGACCAACAGAGTAGGCACCCCTATGTAGCATGTTACGAAACACAAGTGCCATTTATGAT
The DNA here is from genome assembly GCA_905231905.1 of Symbiodinium pilosum. Classification (NCBI taxonomy): domain Eukaryota; class Dinophyceae; order Suessiales; family Symbiodiniaceae; genus Symbiodinium; species Symbiodinium pilosum. Next base: position 161,748 of record CAJNIZ010024446.1, read on the forward strand.
AGCATTATAAGAGGCGACATAGGATATGAACTCGTTATTACTTGGGCTTTTCCTAGGTACGGCAACCAGGGTATTCTTGGAGCCTAAACCCGAAACCCAACTTGAGGAGGCCCAGGGTGTAGCAAGCAACATGGTGGAATGATGGCCCAATTGCCCACCTCACCCAGCCTCATACCCCACAGCCTAACCCAAAGGGTCCAAGTATACAAATAACCGAGAATCCAATGGAACATCAAATTAGATGGGTAATGAAATGCAAACAAGAGTTATATAGGGGTAATAGTATACAAACTATAATACCTACATTGGGCTCTGCAAACTGTAAATATTACCTACATTGGGCTAATTGGGCTACAGTGTAAACTCCTAGTATCCCCCTGAATAACCTCTATAGTAGTCCCGTATGTGGCCCCCTTTGAGGAATTTTGGCTATGACTCATCTGGATCCCGGGTAACGGCTTGAAACCAAAACTCTTAAACCCCGGGCTGGAACCAAAGGGTTTAGGGTCTAGGGTTTAAACTCCTAGTATCCCCCTTAATAAACCCTATAGGAGTCCCCTATGTAATCCGCTATATAACCCGCTTCAAAGAGTTTAGACTATCAACAACAGGTTTAGGTTTCGGGCTTAGGGATCCAAATAGCCCAAGACGCCAATGTAGGCAATATCTACAGGCTTTAGGGCCCAATGTAAGTACTATTTGTATACTTGGATCCGGGTAGACATCGCGGTGATGAAAATTTGAGGCTTGGGCGAAGCTTGCGTATCCTGCGGCAGGCATCGCAGTCAGGGCTTCAGGTGCAGCTCTTAGCCAGCACCCGCAACCCTAAACCCTAAATCCTGAACCCTGGGCCCTGGGCCTAAACTATTCTCTACAAGGCTGCCCCAGAAGCTTCCAAAGAGGTATACAGGGGGCTGTATATAAAAGGTCGTGACACGTTGAGGCTTTGGGAGACTGTACCTGCCTAGAAAGCCTAGTAGAAGGCAAAGTGGGTAGGATAAAACAATAATTCTGGGCTACTGGCCTTCCGGGCAATCCGTGAAGTTTCGCTAAACAGTTTGTTGGTGCAGTGGTTTGAAACGTTGGAGGTCAGGTGCACATCGGTTCATCTTGCACGAACCAAAGGCTTTCGCTCTGCATCGGTTTGACGGATGCGCGTAATTGCAATGTACTATACCTGTGTACAGGTGCATGCGTAAATTTGCCTAGGGATCCAAGTATACAAATAAGATCTACATTGGGCCCCAAGGTCTGTGAATCTTACCTACATTGTGCGAATTGGATCCTTAGGGTATCTTGGGGTATTTGGGGCATGTTGGACATCGCTCTACATCCCACACCGGATTTCAGATCCCCCACCCGAAGCTCAAGGGTGTCCTTTCCCAGGGCCCCTAAAAGGGCACCTCAGCATTCTTGTGATTCTCAAGATTCCCTCAGGGTCCAAGGACCCAAATAATAGGGTTTTAGGGCCCAAATACCATGAATGTTATAGTATTTGGGCCCTAAAACCCTATTATTTCGGTCCTTGGACCCTTAGGATTTGTGCGCTGCCAAACAACAGATGGAGTATAGTAACCTTCGCACCATAACATACCATAACCTACTTCGCTCTTAGGGTCCACCATGCCGAAACGCTGAGCCCTTGCGGAATCTCGGGAACAAACGTGCGTAGTAGATACGTGGCCCTGCGAGCCATGGCCATGTGGACATGTAAGAGCGAAACCCTGCACTTAGGCACTCTTCTGCTCCCTATACTGCACCCAAAGCACAAAGCCGTCCTGAAGCCATACAGAGCTGTGGCCCTCTCCGTCGTTGACGCACATGTCGTTTGCCCCGCCACGTATTCTTCGAACCTCGAGAGTCTAATGCAATGATACTGTTGAGGGGGGAGCCAGGTCACCTGTATTTCCCTGGATTTACTGTCCTTCTGGTGTGGGGGTGGTGGGGTGGTGGAGGTGGCAAGGGTGGCGGTGGCGGTGGCGGAGGGCATTCTGGAAGGATTCCTGGGATGCTCCAGGACCTCCAACCAAGCATCAGAGCACATGCCAGTGAGTAAGCTAGTTCCAAACCCCACCTTAACCCCAGCTCAAGAACAAAGGGATGCTGATAATGCTGGCCCGTTTGCCAGCATCATCATCATTAGAGGCCTGCTTCTTGATTCGCCAGGCTACACTGCCTGCATGCGGTTGGGCAGGAGTTATGGGTGCAGGAGGGCTCAATGGTGGAGGGTTCGACCATGGCAGTATGCACGACTTTTAATGGTTTTCTTGCCATACTCATTTTTTGGATGAGTTTGCAGGAGTCCAAGAGTGCTTTTTTTGCAAAGTGCCTAAACTGAAATCATGGTTTTGAGCTTCTGATGTTTCTTGGAATCTATGATCGATTTGTGGTGTTGAAGTGGTGGGACGGCTCTATGTCAGTACATGCTGGTTGGTCAAGCCGACCCAAGGTGGTGTTAAAGGCAGTCATCAAGGCTGATGCTTGAAAAAGAGGATGGATATCAATGAGACAGGGTGCAGCTGAGGAGTGGAGCGGAAAGGCCCATTGCGCTGGTTGATGCTCCTTGCTTTTGCGCGCGCAAGGGCAGAAGCATCATCAGTACAATTGGCCTCTCTTTTGCATGTTTGAGTGCCGTTTTGGGAGCTGCAAGCCTTGCAAGCCTACACTGTGACTTTACCTGTTTGGTGGCATGCGGCCATCCGACCGTGGTCTTGGAAGGGGTTCATTGGGGTTTACGTTCTTACCGCAACTACTGCCGATACTGCAGCTGCTGTTATTGTACTACAGCTCCTATACTACCAATTCTTCTGCTACCGTTGTCACCGCTACTAGTGAACCACTCCTATGACGCCTACTTCCTGTACTAAGCCATTTCATATTCCTTGTTCTCAGCCCTAAACACTGAACCCTTAACCTATGCATTTGCTTTGGCTCCTGCCCTTGACTATGAAGCCAGGAAGGCCTAACAGTGTATGTGCGACAATGGACTCTTCACAGATTAGTCCATTTTCTCGGGATGCAAGTGGCCCACTGTAGGTCATGTTTACAGGCTTTGGGGCCCAATGCAGCTATTATGTGTATACTTGTGTCCTTGGGGATGGTACGTATGGCCAAGTCCGATTTGCCGTGAGCATTTCGTTGCTATGAAGGCACACCTCGCAGCGTTTTTGGGTTTAGGGTTTAGGGTTTAGGGTTTAGGGCAAATCAAGGTCGGTGCGGCGGAAACCAAAAGTCGTGCCAGGTGCTGTCCGCTCGCAGTTTTGAGATTTCCAATGCAACATGCGATTCGCAGAGTTCAAGACATCCAGGACCTTAAGCCCGAAGTCAGGCCATTTAGCTCTTTAATGACGGAACAGATGAGGTTGTCAAAAACTAGGGTTCCTGCTTGTGATCCCGAGAAAAATGACGAGGTGATACCAGCAGAGCAAACTGCTGTGAAGCAAACCATTTGAATCAGATTGGAAATCGTCCTTGAGGGTGCAAGTATTTACCGAAATATAAGGGCTTCAGGTACCTTAAAGCCTTATCACTTGCGTACTTGGACCCTTAGGGTTCGCACAGTTTCAAATTGCATGCCAGGTTTCTCAAGAGGAGCCTCTGGACTAATTAATATGTAAGCTCCAGGGCTATGTCCAGGGTTTAGTGTTTAGGTGCGCAACTCACATAGCGTATTCCTTACTAAGCTCACCCAAGGGATCCAAGTATGTAAATAATGCTTACCTTGGGCCCTAAAGTCTTTAAATCTCACCTACATTGGGCCATTTCGATCCTTAGGGTTATGCTGAAGCCAAGGGTCCCTAGCATGGGGCCTTCATGTTGGGGGTTCTAAATTCTTAGTACATACCCTAATCTACGCCCTAAACCCTAAACCCGCACCCTGAAGGCTAAGGACCCAGGTTCTTTTCCCAGAGATTCCCAAGCCAAAGGGCTTGGAAAATTCCAGGAGGTTTAGGGTTCAGGGTTTAGAGTTGAACTTCAAGACGGGCTCCCTATAGTAGCCCCTAAATGCGTCCCCAGCAAGATTGCGGTGTCCATGTTCTTTTCCACTCCATTATTCCCTGCTGGCCATAGGTGAAACCTAAAACCCATACTCCCCAGATGCCCACAGACAGAATTTCAATCTTCATTTCCTTCTCAGGTTGATTCTCCACTATCCTAAACCCTAAGCTCTAAACCTCAAAACCTACGTAAACCCCAAGCCCAAAACGCAAACCCTAACCCCCTAGACCCTATGAACCCCTAAACCCCTAAAACCCTAAAACCTTAAGCCCTAAACCCCTAAAACCCTAAACCCCTAAACCCTAAACCCCTAAATCCTAAACTCCCCCCATAAGACAGCAAGATGAAAGCTAGGCCCAGCGCAAACCCACAGGCCTGAGTCGCATGGGGATGGCTTCGATTTTTAGGGTCTAGAGTCATTAGGGATTCAGGGTTTAGGGTTTTCTTTTGGGATTTAGGGTTTAGGGTTTAGAGATCTGGGTTTGAATGTACAGGGTTCAGGTGGAATTCAGGGCTTGTTTTCTTCAGGTTTTGTTTAGGACTGGCAATTTAAGGTATTGAGCTTTGGGTGGAGAATTCAGCGTTTGCAACCAGAGTGTAAAACTGAGTTTAGCGCTTGTGGCAAAAGATTTCGGAGTCAGGGTATAGGATTGAGGCTCAGAGGGCAGGCTTTAGGATTGAGCGTTTCGGAAACAGCTCCTGGGATTCAGGATTTAAGGCCTTTGGTTTGAAATCTCGGAGACCCCGTTTTAGGCCTACCTAGATCCCGAAAGTAGGTGAAATAATAACCCAAAACACCTAAATATAGCCCAAGAGACCATTATTCTACATACTTTTGGGGTTCAGGTAGAGTCTATAGGGTTTAGGGTTTTGGGGTTTAGGGCTTAGGGTATAGGGAGCGATCCTACCTTGTTGCAGATGTTCAAGAGGATCTGAGATTTGCAGCTTCCGTGGCAGAAATGTTCTGGAGCCAAAGTTGAACTACGCGGCTCTTAGGCCCAGGGCTAATGGCAAAGTAGCTGGAAACTACTATATTATATATGGGGTTATATAGGGGTTTAGGGTTTAGGGCACTCAGGACCTCGACTAAGGGTTAACCCTTAGGTACCTTTAATAGGACAAATAAGGGAATCCTAAAGGGTTAAGGGTCTAAGGTCCAAGCTAAGTCCAAAGGAGTGAATAAGCTCCAAACTACCATACCCGCTATCACATAGCCTTCACCCTGTACCCTAAAGCCCTAGGATCTGAAGGTACTGAACCCTGAACTTAATGTTGCATTTTTGGGAGGTTGCAAGTCCGAGTTGGGTTGTGCGTCACTTTTTGGCCATCTTATATTCCAAAATAAACCCAGAAACTCCAACATCTTTACGAAATAGTATGTTCCATGTTCTTTTCCATGATCCTTATACGATACCCATATAATTCCTATATGTATCCCCTATATATCCCGATATAGCCAATTAGGCCTGTGTTGTGCGCAGCAAGGCCCTCTCATAAACCCACAGTCTCAAGCCTGGGTATCAAGCCCTCGGAGAAGCCTTTAGGTACCCTAAACCCGGAACCCTATGGGGTCTAGTTAAAACTAACATGATGTCAAAACAGTTACTCCGCTGGGCGTCTCGAGGGCCTCCGCTGCTCCGCAACATCTTGCTAAGCTTGTTGTCTACCACTTCGCTACTTCCAGGAAGTAGGTTGGGTTTAGAGTTTGGGTCTTGGGTGTAGGGTTTTGTGGCCCAATAGGTCAAAGATGTTTCAGCGCAGATGTATCCATACTCGGACCCTGAGGAAGCTACAGAAGGCAGAAAGCTGGAACATCTGCATCCCTCTGCACGAAGACAAGGAAACAAGTAGCAAAATCGCTCGTAATGGCTTCTATGATCAAGAGCTTCTTGGCCTTTAAACCTCAACCCCCTGAACTTTAAACGCTTACATGGACCCTCCAATGCAGTTTTCTCTATCAATGTGTCATGGCTTTGGGGAAGGCTCTTTCTACGACCTCCACGCCGTACAACATTGAAAGGTCGAGGTAATTTCTAAGTCCCCTGGATCATGGGCTGGCATAGGGTTTAAGGGTTGAGGGCTTAGGCTCTAAAGTTCAGGGTTTAGGGCAGGTGAATTGTTCGGATCATATGAAAGTCACAAGGCAGTTCCAGGGGCCATCCCAGGTGTTGATTACGAACCCTGTAAACCGTAAACCCTAACCTCCCATACACTGTTGCTGCTCACAATTGTTACTGGGCTGGAGGGTAATGCAAGGGCATAAAATTCCTAAATGAATACCAATATCATTTTGAAGTCAGTTTGAGGAAGCATGTACCCGAATTCTACGAAGACTATAGAACCACAACAGTGGTAACTCCACCATTACCAATGCAGTTTCCATTTCCTTGTCCATGGCCTGTTGTCCATTTGATTCTCCAATATCCCTATGGGTACTTATGGTACCCTAAACCCTAAACCCTAAAACCCTAAATCCCTTTATCTAGGCCCGGAAAATACGTCCTGGTCTGCCAAGCTTAGGCTGAATGTTGCACGAGAAGCTGCACTTCAAAATTCGGGGGTTCAGAACACATCTTAACCCCAAGGGTCCAAGGACCCAAATGATAGGGCTTTAGGGCCAAAATGCTCTACTATTAATGGTATTTGGGCCCGAAAATCCCATTATTTGGGTCCTTGGACCCTTAGGGTAACGTAAATTGTAAAGCAAATGCCCACATTGGGCCCTAACGACTATAGGTATGAGGTATGACATACATTGGGCCCTTTGAGGCCCTTGTCTTCTTCAGAGAAAGCGCGAACACTTCGGCTACCAACAGTCAAGCATTAAAGCAAAGACGGAATCTTCCCCGGTCTCAGTTTAGGACTTAAGGTTCAGGGCTGAGTGCCCGGCCAGTTTGCTATGCCATTTCATGTATGCCGTCAAGGAGTAGGTCGTCACATCCACCACAGGACTCAGTCAGCCATGGTTTTTAGTGAGCTAATTGCTCTGAATCTGCACCGACTGCAGCTGAAGTTGGCAACGCATGAACCCCACAAGTAATATCAGCAACATGCACTGTGGGACGCTAGACCAGCTGAAATCTTCCCCCTATAAATAATGTACTCGTAGGGTCAGGGGGACTTCGCAGATCATTGATCCTGGAGACAAACAAGGATACGATAAGGCATATCAGGATTATACGTCCACTAGTGAAGTCCAATATCTCCGGGCCCAGTCCCAGCGTGTGCTGGTTAGTTGGTACGGCTCTGTTTCAGAACGGTGGGTGTGTCATGTGTGCAATGTGGCTCCACACCTGAAAATTGCCAAAAAAAGTCGAGAACGACGCAGATATCCTCCAAGCGTGGTGCGTGCGCGTGAAGGATGACGAATTAGAATCTCGAGTCCATTGCTATTTTGGTGCTACTGATGCGACTTCAGTAAGATCCCCCACATGCCCCAAGATGATACAAAGGATAGAGCGCAGACAATGGGCCCATAATCCATTCTGCATCTTGCCAAGCTAAACCATAAAAGGTTAACTGTGGGTCTGCCAAGTGAGCTATAGTTTAAAGTCCTAGCATCCTCCTTAATCCCCCTCCTACAATAGTCCCCTATATAACCCCCTAAAACCCTAAATCCTTTATGATCCCCTACATTACCACCCCCTAAGGCGCAAAGACTATGGCTCAATTTGGGTGCTTGCATGGCTTGGGAACCCTAGACTTCAGGGGACTTGCGTTTCCGCAGCCATATGTCATGGGTTCCCCTTCTACCCCCCCTAAACCCTGAACCCAAAACCCTGTATACTAGCACCCCCTCTGGGTTCCCCCTTAGTCAACCTAAATTAGGCCTAACTACCCCTAAATAACCTTAATTACGGGCGAACCTAGATGGGTAGTATAGAGGGGGGTAGTAGGGGAACCCATGACATATGATACTGACAGGGTCCGAATTCTCGGGCTAAGACACCAAAAGCTGCTGGGGGGATAGATCGAAGTTTCACAAATATGGTTTTGACCTAGAGGGTTTGATAGATAAACTAGGTCCCTCCCAGCCTCCAAGTAGCATAAGAACACGTAGAGGAATTTAAGTTGAATTGCTCTCTGAACATACGCAGACAGACGTCTGAGGGGGCTGACAGAATCAGGCCCGTGGTGTAGTAGGCCTGACAGGTGCTGCTGCTACATATAGGGTTTAGGGTTTAGGGTTTAGAAGTGAGTAGCGTTTTTTTGGTGGTTAAACCCAGTAAGATTATATTCCATATATAATATACTCTACCCCAAAAGGAGGAAATAATCTTTCTCTATAGTGGGTACCATAATAACCCAAAATAAAATTCCTCCCCAAGTGCCCAAACCCCAAAGCCAAGAGCCCCCCAAAACCCCAAGTCGGAACTTGCAGCAACCGCCCGATCCCCAAACCTGCAAACCTGTACTGATGTCAAACCTGGTTTCTCAAACTCTGAAGCACTACTTCCTAAATCGCAAGACCCTAAACCCCCTAAATCCTGTCCAAAGACGCATCCCCAAAATGTGAGGACCTTGGGGTAAAGCGGTTTCTATGGGGGCTCATATAAGGGACTACTATAGGGGTGTTTAAGGGGGATGCCACTTGGAGGGTCATGGGGACTTAGTAAAGATGTTAATAACTGGGGGATGGAAACTTCTTGGTAGGCTTTGTAGGCTGCCTGCATGCTGTCAATAGTCCAGCTGACATGGAAATCATCTGCATACGTAGCATTGGACTCCTCAATCGGGATGCCCGATGCCTGCATTTTTCGCAAAATGAAGCCGCTGTAGACCGCCCATATCAGCGGCGAAAGGCCTGAGCCTTGGTGAATGCCTTGCCGAGTTTGTACATATCCAACTCGTCCCTGATAAGACACCTTGAGCTGCGCTTGATGGTGCAACGCCATGATTCCTTGAATGATCTCCACTGGATCTCCTGCCTCCTGACGCGAGTCTTGCAAAGCTTGCCTCGGCAACTGGTCATGTGCTTTCAGATGTCAAGTGATAGTTGGGGGCCTCCGCAGACCACCTTGGCTTTGTGGCCCTCACGCTTGTTGTGGATTTTGACCGCCTGTTGTGATACTAGTGCTCTGACGCTGGCGCAATGTGAGATGACTCTGCAGAGCGCGCCTGTTGTAGCGATCTGCCCTCCACATAGGCAAACTGCGGCACGGTAGCCAGGTATTGTAGAGCATGTGGTCTTATTCTCGCCGCTATATGGGTTATTTTAACCTACTTACTAAGTCCCCCAGACCCTCCAATACATCTCCATGCTTTGCAGCAGAGGCATCGCGAAGACTGAAAGAAGCCGCACTTGCCCAAATTAGAGTTGACGGAGCCTAAACCCTAAAACCCTAAACCTTAAACCCTAAAACCCTAGACCCTAAAACCCTAAAACCCTCGGTGACTCGGGTCAAGGCTAGAGCCCTAGGGATCCATATCTACAAATACTGGAGAATCAAATGGAAAATGAAAACGAAAATGACATGGAGACTGTGGCTATATAGGGGTTATACAGCGATCCCACTACACAAATAATACCTACTGGGCCCTGAAGTCTGTAAGTATTTCCTACATTGGGCTATTTTGAACCCTAAGCTCCCAACCCTAAACACTATAAAGCCATTGGGCCCTTCTTTTCGGGTTTGAGGCATATTGGCTTCAGGTCCCCCAGTCGGACCCCTCAAAAACTGGGATGAATACAGATGCATCCGAAAGGGTTTGGGGTTTAGGGTTTAAGGGGGTGGTTTAGGTCATACTTTGGAGAAACTCTGCAAATTCGTTTCATTGCTGAACTGTTCCAGGTTTACAAAGACTTACTAAGTTACTGGCACACCTTTGGTTTTCAGATAACCTATAAAAGGAGCCTCTTAGGGGCCTTTCAAGCAGGGCTATAAGCCCAGATACAAAAAGAATGACTAAGTCCCATGAACAACCAAGTAAACCCTAAACCCAACCCTAAGCCTTCACAACTTGTAAACCCTTGATACAGACCAAGTATAGAAATATAGGTATATATGTAAGTGTATGTATATATATATATGTGTATATATAAATACACATAACTACAACCCTTTTTGCACATAATACACCCTACACCATGTCTCAACGCTACGCTGCTATACTCTGCACCAGTCCCCTACACTTTCCCAGAGGGTCCATGTACCCAATGATTGGGTACTTGGGTTTAGGGTAATAGTAATTCTAGTACAGGTTTCGGGTAAGTATNNGTACTTGGACCCTTAGGGTGTATTCGTTTTGCAAGCCCTAAACTCTTCATAACCGCAAAACTACGCAGTATATAAGCCAAAGCCAGGTGCGTTGTTATCCTTGTGCTGGTTCTCTGTGAAAAGACTACTTCTCCGCTCAGGTAACCCCAACCCCTCAACAAAAGTTCAATTTGGAGGTCTGCAGTTGCCTAAATCCGCTTTTAATTAAGGAGCAAGTCGGCCTGCAGGGCTCATATAATCCCTCCAGCAAAAATTAAGTGTCTTAGGGCTTAAGTTGAGATTTAGGGGAGTTGAATATCACCAGTCGTTATGTGGCACTGCGCTGTAGGATTTGCAGCTGTGTGTCCATCCTTGTGAAGCGGCAAGAAGAGACATATGACGTAGCCGATGACCTCGGGCTATCAGAAAACCCAGAGGATCCTGAGTATCCATATGGTAGTTTCCCTAAAT